>JABYQS010000100.1:0-141751 GCA_022592435.1 Cerioporus squamosus | reverse complement strand
TTGCGACCAGAGTACGCTATGAGTGCTGTCGTGTATGGGGTATCGTGCACAGTTAAGCTGTAGGTAACTGACATGCACGGTGAGTCCGGGGCAAAGAGATGCCCATCGCGGCGTTATGGATTATTGTATGATTTTGAAGGAAGGGCATGAAGACGGATCGGGCGTGTGCTATCTCGTATGGACATATCTGACATGATGAGCGTGCCGGGGTATACGTGGAGGTGAACGATGAAGCACACGATGACGGGTATCGGCCTAGTCGTCGGTCATGTCGTCCGTGTTGAGGAGGCAGATGACCTGCTTCTGGGGGTTGTTGGGCGACCAAGAGCTGTGAAACATCCAATGAGTATGGTGTCGGCAGCGTGAAGATATGCATACCAAGCGTCGACGTAGAGACGGTGCATCAGCTTGTGATACCTGTCAGGTCTTGTCCTTGAGCGTCGAAAGTACGAGCATGTTCTGCTGATATGCGTCCAGGAATAGTTCGGCTTTGAAGTCGCCAGCACTGTAGCGAGACTTCCGGTAGTCCTCGAGCGACGCGTAGAGCTGGAGCACGATGTAAGCGGATGATCAACGAAGTGAAGTGAGTAACTTACAGCGGTCGAGACCAACGCGAGCATCGCCGCGGGGATCTCCCTCTCCTCCGGGTGCTCAGGATCTGTCGAGACGAAGTGATCGACAATGCGGTAGCCGTAGCTGCGGGACTTGGCAAAGAGAAGACGAGCACAGAACTTGCGAGAAGACTGGATGGTCGAAGGGTGCTGTCGCGGTGAACGTCTTGGTCTAAACAGATAGATGATCAGCATGCTGTGATGTCTACTATGGTTCAACTCACCTGGTAGTTGTGGGGGAAGATAACGCGGATACCCTCCTGCAACCACTGAACGTGGTCGACGTCACCTTGGCGAACACGGAGGACGTTAGCGGGGATTGAATCGGTCGCCTTCTTGACCTTGCCCCGGAAGTTCGGAATACGTTGTGTAGGCTGTGATAGGGCATGAATGTGTGGAAGTCATGGTGTGAAACGCTGAACACGTCACTTACGATGGTCGACAACTTCTTCCAGTATGGCTTCTCAGTTTTGAGGCGGCGAACAATCTCTTTGTCGCCTCGATCCTTTGCAGCTTGAATCAGCGCACGGCGCGCAAAGTCCGAGGACTTCTCCGGGCCATCGGGGAAGGGGTTGATGATGCAGATGTCGCGCTGTACGTATGCGATTGCAAGAAGAGCGACAGCCTTGACACGTTGGAACTGCTTCTTCAGCTTCAGGCGCTTGCCACTACGGCGAGGGAGGACGAGATCAGTGCATTTCTCGTCGTCGTCCGAGTTGGAATCGCTGTCGGAAGAAGAGTCTGAGCTGTCCGATGAGTCCGACGAGGACTCGCAGTCTGAAGGCTGCGACATCTCCTGTAAGCGGGATGCTTTGCGTGAGTGGGATATGCACTACCTCATCTCTGCAAGGACGCTTCTTGGGCCGAGTAGCAGCGTCAGATTCGGAGCCGGTAATCTCGTCACCCCACTCGATACTCTGCAGGAGTGTTGCTGTCAGAGTACCACAGTATGCGGAGGTATACGTACCTCGTCAGCCTTGGTGCGCTTGCGCTTGACCGTGACCGCGGCCGTGGCTTTGGTGTGTTAGAGATGTGGGGTCTGTATGAGAACATGGGCACTCACCAGGGAGTTCGACTGCGCCCCCTTCTTCGCAAGTCCCTTAGCCTGCGTGCCACCTGCCTCTCCTTGCCAGCATCCGACTTCTTCCCTGTTCCGCTAGACTTCGGCCCCTTCGCGTCTCTGCTGTCCTTCTTGCCAGTCCCGTGGACCTTCGCAGCTGCCTTCTGCCCACCAGCGCTGTCCTTGCTCGGTGCTCCGACTACAGATTTCTTCTTCTTGGGTAGAGGTTCTGCGACATCACGATCAACACTACATCGACCCATATGACCGCGCGCGTTACTGATACTCACCGGTGTCGAGTTCTCAGCATCTGACTCGTCAGTCATATCCCTCTTGGCGCGCTTCTTGGATGCCTTGGAGGACTTGTGAGTGGGAGAAGAGGGTTGGCGATCGTCGAAGTCGAACAGCGGAGGGACTGAAAGACGGGCAGAGTCGGCGGCAGATGACGAGAAGTCCTCCGCTGGTTTGGTAGTCCGCTGTGACACAGTAGCATTCTCGTCTGCATAGAGCTCTTCATGTCCGCGTTCTTCGTCGGCCCAAGTCGCCTCCTTGACGATGAGATGGGTAAAGAGATGAGCATGGGAACGGCGCTCAAAGGCCGCGCTACTCACCTCCTGGTCAAGGAGCGCCCGCAGCGCACGTGGGTTGGCCTCGAGAGCTTCCAAGTCGTCTTGCTCTGACTTCTCAGCCTCCTCCTCATCCTCTGCTTCACCCTCTGCTTCATCCTTCTCTTCGTCGGACTCCTCGTCGGATTCTGTACTCGACTCTTCAAGTTGCTGCTGTGGCTTCGCGGGTTTGGCGGAAGGCTTTGGTACCGACGACTATGGAACAACGAGGAAGTAAGTTCTTTCAGGTTGTGAGTACGCAAGCCTTGTCAGACTCACCCTGGCCGGACCCTTAGGCGTAGTATACTTCTTGGCGGCTGGACCCTTGTCTTCGTCGCCGTCTTCGTCAGAGGTGTCGGCAATGATGTCTGGCGCTGAGAAGCGTTCAGCGACCGACTTCTTGCGGCTCTCCGACGCGGCCTTGGCTTTGTCTACGCCATGTCGTCGTTCAGGTGAGGTGTGACTGCTGGCATACTCCGATATGCATGGGCACTTACCCTTCTTCTTCTTCTTCGTCTGGCTGGGGCAGTCGTCTTCTCCGCAGGCTCGGCACCCGCACTGCGCTTCTGCCCTGGCTTCAGCGGTTTCCAAGCTACGTCAGTGCTATCAGTTTACGACGGCGTCTTCTAGCATCGGACATGGGCTCACCTTCTTCCGCTTTGGACTTAGCTTGACGTGGAGCTACGAAAGGATGTCGAGGCCTGTTAGTGCGCACAAGGTTCTGAAGGGACAACGGCGTGCACGTACCTCCAGTGCGGGCTGGCTGCGTCTTGGGCGGGGCTTGCGGCTGCTCCTCAGCCTCTGCCTCAGACGAATCGGAAATGATTCGAGCCTTGCGCTTTGCCATGTAGGACGATGCGGAGGTGAGTGGTGTGTATTAAGTAGATGTTGATAGTACTGAATGAGCGACGGTAGAATTAAAGAGAGGCGTAGCCTTCCACGAGTACTGACGTGGCTGGTGGTGGTGTAAGGGAAAGGTGTGTGACTCTGCGAGCCGAGCGTGACCAACCTGAAAAACAATCTCGTCCAGAGATCTCCGACTCGAGCCCATCATCATCAGGCGCCCTCTACTTCATTGTTTTCGCCCTGCGATAGTTCAACGTGCCCAAGTCTCAATCCCCTCGATGTCCCGTGTACGTACTGAACGAGCTACGCGGCAGTGCAGCGGCTGCACACGGTGGTTTTCGCCCTCTGGGTTCACTCAACACCTGGAACAAACTCAGCAGCCGCGCTGCGTAGCATACCGAGAGGAACTCGAGACCGCTGAGTTCGACGACGCCTCGACGACTCGTTCTGATCGGTCTCCCCCTGGCACCACCACGGGCTCTACGCGGTCTACCTCCCCACGATCTCCCTCACCGTCGTCGCAACTCGCCGCCGATGAGGATGGGCCACCAGATCCAGCGCCTGAACCTTTCGAGGGCGACTTCTTTGGGACTTATGACATCGCAAGCTGGGACGATTTCGATGAGCATCCAGGGAATGGCGAGCAGGACGACGAAAAGGAGGAGGATGAGATACAGGAGGAGGAGGACGAGCCGATCGAAGATGACCGGCGTTCTGTGGAGGATGCCGAGGAGGAGGATGCAGACCGTTATGAGGAGGAGCACGGCTGGGAGCCTCCATCCGGGCGGGATCCTGCGTTGACTCAGTTACAAGATTTCGGAGAAGGAGACGACGTGGATGCTAATATCGACGGCGCTGCACGCCAACGCGTCCAAGAGCAGCTCCGTACGAAAACCTTCGTCGATCCCTATCCCCATCCCGATGCTGGCAAGGTCGTGAGCGAGCAGTCCGGGAGCTCTGCGTACGAGCAGTACCAGTCCGCTGTTGACGCAAGCGGGGACAATCCGTACGCGCCGTTTGCTTCGCGTATCGACTACGAGCTTGCGAAGTGGGCCAAGATGCGCGGGCCTGGCTCCACTGCCCTCACGGAGCTCCTTGCCATCCAAGATGTACGTGTACAGCCTGTGTTTCCCTTCGTTTCCTGCTGATATCTTAGCTCAAACAGCTCGTCACGCTCCTCGGATTGTCCTTCAAGAACTCCCAAGAGCTCAATGGTATCATCGACCACAAGCTGTCGGGCCGCCCTCGCTTCATCCGACGAGAAATCATTGTTGCTGGGGAAGCTTTCGAGGTTTTTATCGGGATGTCATCGCTTGTGTGCGTGCGTCTGTATGGCGATCCGGAGTTCGCAGGTATCCTGGTCTTCACTCCGGAGCGTCATTACGCCGATGCCGACCGCACCGTCCGTGTTTACTTGATATGCATACCGGCAAGTGGTGGTGGGATACACAGGTATGTGTTTGTGCTTGCACTGACTGACCATGTCGCTAACAATGTTGCTCCCACAGGAGAAGCTCGACGCAAAGCGGGCAGGCGCAACAATCATCCCCATCATCATATCGTCCGATAAGACGCAGCTCACGCTCTTCGGCAGCAAGACCGCGTATCCTGTCTACCTGACCATCGGAAACCTCCCGAAAGACGTTCGCCGCAGGCCCGCCCGTCGAGGACAAATCCTCCTAGCCTATCTCCCATCGTCGCGACTGGAGCACATCACCAACAAAGCTGCGCGCCGCCGCGTGCACGCTAATCTCTTCCATAAGTGTATGTCCATGATCTTGAAGCCGCTCATCGACGCCGGCATCAACGGGATCTCCATCGTCAGCGGCGATGGGCGATTCGTCGCGGGCACCCCATCTTTGCGATGTACATCGGCGACTACCCCGAGCAGCTCTCGTGACGTTGCAAGAATGGAACGTGTCCGAAATGCGACGTCGATCGAGAGGACGTCGGCAGGACTACCAACACGAAGCGCAAACTCCGCGATCTGAAGAAGGCTTTGGTTGCACTCGGAGAGGCCGACCACTCGCGACTGCCTTTTCGAAGGCGCCGAGAGGCTGGTATCAAGCCTGTCCGCCACCCGTTCTGGGTTGACCTACCCTACGTCGACATCTTCCGTTCGATCACGCCCGACATCCTTCACCAGCTCTACCAGGGCATGGTAAACACGTCATCGCCTGGCTGAGCTGCGTACGGACCTGAAGAACTCGATGCTCGGTGCCGACGCCTCCCCCCTAATCATCATGTCCGCCTTTTCATGAAGGGCATTACCACACTGCAGAGGGTGACCGGGAAGGAGCACGCAGACATATGCCGTTCCTGATGGGTCTCATAGTGGCTTACCTCTCCGCGATGGCCTTTCCCCTGTACGCCTTATCCGCGCAGTCCGTGCGCTTCTTGACTTGTCTATCTCGCAAGATATACCCTGCCCATACTTCCGAGACCCTGAAGCTCCTCCGCGACGCTCTGGAGCGCTTTCATGCAAATAAGGCCATCTTCGAAGACCTCGGTATACGCACACAGTGGAAGCCCGAAGCTGCATTCACTCGACCACTATCCACAGTCCATCAAGCTGTTGGAACGACCGACAACTACGACACACAGTACACTGAACGCCTCCACATCGACTTTGCTAAAGATGCCTACCGCGCTACCAACCACCGAGACGAGTTTCCGCAAATGACGCTCTGGCTCGAGCGCCGTGAGAAGGTACTCCGGCATGAGGCCTATGTCCAGTGGCGACTGAAGCGGATGAAGGGCGGACAGGGCGCACCACTCGAGGGCGCGCAACGCACTTCCGATCCTCAGCGGCGACTCCCATCATCCCAGCCCTCCTGTCCTCCCGGTACCCTACGCCCCGTTCCTGTCCTTTCGCAGATCAAGATGACGAAGTGGGCAACCATCAAGGCCCTTCGATTGACCATGCTGTCAGGGACTATGGTGCCACCTTCATCCGAGATGCTCTAGCCCGCTTGTAGTGTCCTACCGCGACCCTCTCTAACCCCTGCCGAGGTCGAGCGCGAGTCCCTGCATGTGACCTACGAGTTCTCCAAGCTCCCCGTCTTTCACCGCGTCAAGTTGTCCTCAACGACGCCCAAGATCTGGCATCATGGAGTACTCGCGACGCTGTCCATGCACGGCCCGCGCCGTGATCGTCAAGGTAGAGACATCCCTGCCCGGTTTGATACTGTACTGTGAATGAAGGCAACGGCGGTGCTACCGGTCTGCAAGGTACGTACCATACAAGTGCCTCCTCACTGACATCTTACTAAGTCATCTTCAGGGTACCGTGTCGGCAGAGTCCGCCTTATATTCAAGCTTCGACCCAAGGCATGCCAGCAATTGATGCCGAACGTGATCGCCCGGCCATCTTGCCTATGTTGAGTGGTTCACCGCATTCACCCACCCCGATCCTGTGAATGGGATGTACAAGGTAACTCGTTGTCGTGATGACGACAATTCAATACTGGCTAGTGTGGTGGAGGTCAAAAACTTCCGCCGAAGTTGCTATCTTCTTCCGATTACTCCCCATGGTGGGCTCATACCTCGCGATTGGACCAGTAGTACAGTACTTGACAGATGCGAACAGTTCTGGGTAGTGACTTTAGTGATATGCATATGTACATGACGGCTGCTTAGCGTAGCAAATGAATGAGTCTATTCAAATACATTCTGCATACAGTGTGATCTTCTGGCATTACCATAGTAAGTGGGTCTGAAGTATGTGATGAATGTTGTACATGTAGTGTCTATGTATGACCAAGTAGACCGTTAGCAGCCAATAGACGACAATCCGTGCCACAGAAGTACAATTTATCGCTGATTGGCAAGGGGGTCTGCCAATTGGTGCCATTTAGCACTAATTGGCAGGGGAGGGTTTTCCTGATGCAAGCCTGCTCTCAAGTCCGCAGGCACGACACACTGCTACCTCGGGACCTCGCGTGCGCCGTTTGAAGATCGGTACGCCATATGGCTATGTTCGTATGATGCTCAGATACCAGACTTACCTGTCTGTCCTCGTGCGTAGGCTGTGCTCTGGGCGGCGGCAAGCACTGCACTGTTCAGCCCGTGCTCCCGGTCCCGCCAGCATGTTCGTTACTGTGCCTGTGGCGGACCGCTCTTGCAAGACCGACGTACGCTCGCCAAGGTACACAGGAGCTACTGCAGTCTGCAGGTACATCAGACAGGTCGTGCTCGTAATGGAGAAGACATCACTAACTGGCATCGCCCGTCCTGGTCGCTCTCCCGTCCCGGATGCCGACGGACATCAGGCTCATCGCAGCCGTCACAACGTGGCTTCGCATCAGGTCAGTTCCGAGTATCGTCTATCCGGTCACGGTTTGCTAACAGGATGAACAAAGGTGCTTGAATACATGGAGCTCATGTCGGCATCAAAGCGCTTCGAGATGCGAAGATGTCAAGACTTACCGCCGCAAGGGACATCCCCAGACACGCACGTCAAGACGAGGTTCCGAGCGATGAGGAACCAGGCATCTAGCGTCGACGGACGACGCAATGTGGTAGCGGGTCCACGTAGTCGCCCAGATGCGTCCGGTCCCTCTGCAGAGTGATGCGCCGAGTCAGAGTCGGTCACAAGACGCGAGAATGGTGCGTACCCTTCTGACCCAGCTATAAATCCTCAAACTGACCTGTTCCCAGCTATTAGTATTAGTGCTCCCGAAACAGGTCGCTGGCGCCGACACTTGCAGGAGGGCAGAACATGCCGCACGACCCTAGGCCTCACCGAGCCAGCAGTCGCCGTCGCATGTCGCCGACTGGGTCCCCACGGGATAGGGGCGGTACGTTCCGTCTGCGTGTCCGTCTTGCGATCAGGTACCGAGCTGAGCTGACCCGTCCGTTACTGCGCAGTGTGCACAGAGCATCCTATGACGGGCCTGCCCAGGCTGTCCAGGGAACGGTCCGGCTCGCCGACTCGCACTCGCTGCCTCGTGCAGGCACCACCTCGTCTATCGGGCCGTACACACGAAGTCTGCAATGGTCAGTCTCCCGTCTGGATACACTGTGGGCTACCGTGCCCTCGTCGGGTGGCTTTGAGGAAAATCTATCAGCGGTTCGGTGAGTCTATCATGGAGCCTGGTTTATGAAAGCAGCGAGTACTTACTGGTAGTCAAAGCTCGAGCTCTCATGATGCTGGGATTCGACGCCGCCGCCGGCAGCCCACCCACACCCTTGCACGTCCAAGACAAAGCCGGCCAGCGACCGGAAACCTATATTGCGTCGAGACTCAAGACAGCAGTCTGGGAAGTCGAGGTGACGTTCCCGGTACAGTCCGGCTGAGTTCTCGCGCATTCCGACGCTGACAAGCCTTCCTGCAGGTAACGAAATATATTCGCTTAGCGGCTAGACTACTTACACTCGAGTGACGCACACGGACGCCGTCCGGTGCCAGCTACTATCGAGCGCGCCCGCGGTGAGTGGTCAGTTTCCAAGCAGGAGACCGACGTCGAGCTCGCCGTCTTCCCGCATCGTCAGAGGATGGCGGGCTCGGACCGGCTTCGTCTGCGTGCTGCCAGTGTACGTGCGTCGGTACTGCGACGCGTACACGTCGCCGAGGTGCTCGCTGCACGCTGCACATGGAAGCGTGCCCGAAGTCCTCCATGGGCATGCATATGACTCGCGGCCGCCGTCTCCGAGACTGTTCAGATACTGTCTTGCTGCCATTCACTGCGACCGCGCTCACCTTGTACACCATCTGTACACTCGATCTACACCGCCTCGTACGCGCCGTAGGGAGAACACCGGCCGCGACGCGGAGACACGGGTACTTGGCGGCGGCCCGCCCCCTTACCGCGGCGGCGCCGTCCTCCGAGTCCCTGCGCCTCCGTGCTCCCATCTGGGAGACGTAACCAGCGCCCGCCGTCGTCTTGTCGAGCTTGTCCACATGCGGATCTGGCCGTATTCGCGTCGCGGGTCGAGGTCCGTGTACAAGCCGCGCGGTCCGAAGTCGGGCCTTCTCGACATCGCTACGAGCGGCCGTGTAGCCTAGTGTAGCCTTCGTGCGAGGTCCGCGGCGCCGGTGTGGCCCTACTGAGATACGTGCGCAGCGGCGAAGGGCGGCAGTCGGCCGAAAGCATCGCCCGGGCCCGGTGGAAGTCGCCATGGGTGCGAGTTTCGCGGCGTTTCAGGACCGGCTCCGGGCAGGGCGTGTTCGTCGCGTTGTGTTCCCGCGAGCATGTGCGGCGGTGACGTCCGGCTGGAGAGATATGCCGAATGTTCTCCCGGGTGGCGCAGCGCAGACAGAACGAGTCCGACGCGGCGTCCGACGTAGCGGTGAGGACGGCAAAGGTCCGCGGGGCGTTGCGTGTTCCAATCCGAAAGCCTGCTGGAGGTTGGCGGCCGCTGAGAGGGCGAGACGTCGAGTCGACTCTGCGGAGTGCAATGAAATCGACAATTTTGAGTCGATTTTGAAACCGGTCCGATGGACGTGAAACCTCCGGGGGCGTTGGCGAGGTGTTCATGGATGCTGGGAGACACAGTGACGTGAGCTGTGTGACCCGGTGTCATGAGAGAGAGCACATCTTCTCGCCTCTGCGGCGGTATTCGCGCGACCGACGCTCGAGAACATGACACCGAGAAACACAACGCATATCTTCTGGCTTGTGCGGTGCGTGCGCTGTGAATGCATCTTGCTGCGCGAGGATAGAAGGAGCAACCGGGGAGATATACGCAATCTTCTGCGGAGCGCGCGAGTAACTTCGTGTTCGGTGGCGTTTGGCGACAGAGAACGGCGTGAAACAAGCTGCGTACGGTGCGCGTGAGTCAGTCAGGCCGGTACAAGATCCTGCAGCGAGGTTCTGACGTACCATTGCAGTGTGAGGGCGGCCTGAACACCGCGGGGGTTGGTGGCCATTTTGCGGCACATGTCTCTCATGGGGGCCGGTAGAGCGGAGGGCAGAACTTGATGGAGTAGCATGCTGGCTCTCGTATGGGCCGCCCTCGACGACTGGGGCTGGTCGGCGCGAGGAGACATGGGGCCATCATGCGAAGGTTCACCATATCGCACGACGGTTGGTGTAGCGACCGCGGACGGCGTCCAGGGCGTCCCAGAAGAGCGCACAACGTTGCAGTCGGCGTGGGCAGCACATACGACGCGTCTGGAGGAGATTCCGAGGGAAGAGCGTTGGCGATGGACGGGTTGAGTCTCGAGATTGAGAGGGCGGAGTGCCAGAAGCGAGCCGCGATAGCCGCAAGAACGCGTTACGCGCGCTAGGCAGTCGCTGTGCAGCGGCGGACAGTTCGGTGAGCGCGAACAGTCAGTGCAGACACGGATGATGTACTCACAAGCGGAGGAGGGAGGGGAGACTGCGACGGAGGGGCGCGCGACGGACGGGTGCCGGTGAGGCCTTGAGGCCTTGTGCTTGAGGAACGTCCAGGCCACGGCGGATCCAAGAGAGAACGCGAACGAAGGCAGAACGCGGGCAAACGGCGTCGTCAGAGCGAGTCGACGGATGCGGGTCGGCACTAGCTAGCTGGCAGTGGCCCTTGAGCTTGAGATCTGGAGAGCCCTTGGCCATGCTCTGAGAGCGCTCGGGTGCGGGCAGCGGGTGCGGGCAGCGAGTCCGTGTTTGCGCCTGTTGTCCAAGAGCTTCGAGCTTCGGCAGCTGACGCCCGCGCACTCGTCCATCGCGATCGCGCACGACGTCATCATGCCCGCAAGTGCAGAGGAACTTGTGAGGCTTCCTTCATTCCTCGCCACCAAGTCCGGGCGAGTGCATTGGCGTCGAGATCGCGGCCGACCTGCACCGTCACCTGCACGCCCCTTCCCTGTCTCATCTCCATCTCACGCACCCAGTCACAGGGCCTCGCGCAGCTCTCTCACTCCCGCCTCTGGTAAGTAAAGTTCTCGCAAGCATGTCAACTGCTCCCCGACGTACTGCTTGCTCACCGCCTTCACTTCCAGGATCCCCCTCACATGCTCTCCGCAGCTACTTCTTCTCTCCGCACGGCGGCGCGTCGCCAGACTTTCAAGCTGCCCAGCGCGGTAGCGACGCGTGCCGCGTCCCGCTCAGCACGAGTCTCAGCAGACGGCCCGCAGACCATGGAGGAATTCTCTGAAGCAGTGCTCGATGTCGCAGAGGAGCAAGAAATTATTCGCGCTGGACGGGCTAGTGAGATTGAGGACAACATCGTCGACTCTGGTGCGTGCCCGGTTTCGTCTTTCCTCGCTGTCTCTGACAGCCGCCTAGCCCCCGTTATCGGTAGCAAAGATTATCCCACCTTGAGAGGGTTCCAGCCCGGCCAGGTACGTCGCTCCCGAAGTCCTTGAGTGTCTGTACGCAAATTGTGGAAGTGGAAGCCCGCCTGCTTGTCTGCCGATATAGGTTGGCGACCACCGCCTATACCACTGCCGTGAGAGCCACTGGCTATGACAGGCTCTTCATCCTACACGCAAGGTCGCATATCGAAGCCATGTCCGCCTGCTTTGTCGGGAAAGCGGACGCATGACACAGACCGTTGGTCGCCTCATATGCCCTCGGTCGCTTCGTGGTCGACATGCCGGACGCATAAATGCGGGAACGATTGCCATCTGTCTTGTTGCATGACTGCACGGCCAACCCACTATTCTCCACAGTCTTACCGCCTTCTCCCCAACATGCTTGCGCAATGATGGTGACGGGCTCCTGTCGCCCATGGGAGCTCCGGGGCCTGAAGGCTCCGTTGGCCTGCGTCGCGACTCGTTGTCCAGAGTTTATGCGAGCATGCCTGCTGGTGACAGTCCTATTCCATCATAAGTTGTGCAGTTGGGACGCAATCGGGTCTCGTGGCGCTCAGTGCGGTGGCCGAAAAGCCGTCGAAAGGTTAACATATCTAAGCCCCTATCGTCCAGACATGTAGGCTCGTCTTAGCCTGAGGCACTATAAACGGGAGGGAGGCGGCGCAGAACCCAGACAGAGACTTGCCCAGAAGGTCTGGTGGCTTTTGCGGGGGCGGGGCGGGGGCGTTGTCTGAGTTTTGTGGGGACGGAGGGGCTGTCACGCCCGGCGCACGCCATCCTTCTTCCCTCCGCTCCAAGCCTTTTAAGACGGCGACTCGTGGGCCTCTCATGAGCTGTGCGAGACGGCCCGCCAGCGCATACAGCCACTCCCTGCGCATTGGCTCCGTGCGCGGCGCGTACCACTGTCCATTCACGCATCGTGCTCGATGTGCCGCGTGACGAGCCCGGCGAGACGCGGTATTTGTGTACTGCGAGCTTGACGAACACGAGGCGAGTGGTACACTGAGCCTGCGGAGGTTGGAGTGGCGGGGGCTACCCACGAAAGTGTAGTAGTACGCGGTACTCACTTCCAGAATTCTCATCGTAACCGGTCTGTGATTCGGACGAGTATTGACCCATCTCCCCAGTTCACGCGTCCGAGAAGCTTCTCGCGGGCGGAGTACGACAAGGGCCGCTCATGGACGAAGCGGCCGCTGCTCGGGCCCGACGCCGCGACCTCGAAAGAGCTGGACGTCTTCTACCAGAGGAACCTCGACCCGCTCAAGGAGTGCCGCAACACGTCGCTCCTCTCCCGCTTCGTCACCGCGATGGGCAAGATCCGCGGGCGCAGCGAGACGAACCTGACGTGGAAGAACCAGCGCAGGATGGGCAAGGCCATCCGCAGGGCCAAGATGATGGGCATCATCCCCGTGCTCAGCAAGCGGCCGCTCTTCTTGGACGACAAGGATGGTCTGTGACCTCCGTTCTTCGCTCGTCTGCTGTCCGCTTGGCTTTACACTACTCTCAATCTATTTCCGCCCTGGCCTGCGCCACCCGAGTGCATATCCGTTGTGAGCGCATCTAGCGGACCTCTTCACTCATAAAACCGCGGAGTCGTCTGTCGACATGTCGCACTCAAACATCGAAAGCTACAGTGTGAACACAGCGTCCGTCTCACTTTCGGCCGAGATAGTCTCCAGCAAAACTCACAACTGTAGATCCTGCGATGCGCGCAGCTCAATGAAACGGAAGGATCTGGAACAACCGTTCGCTGGGAGATAGCGCGATGTCATCGACATGCCGTCCTATGATCGCATGCAAGCTTCTGGTCGCTCTCTCGAAACGTCAGTCGCTGGCTTGACCCGGCGAATTGGACCTGCCCAGGTCACCAGGCCCGCCCAAACGCTCTTCTTATCGCACGCAAGGGCACACACAGGGGAGCCCTGTCAGCGGCGCGAGTCCCCACGCTTGATGCAGGGCTCGTGCTTTCCGGATGCGACGGGCGGGCAATACAGATCGCAGGGCGAGGATTGAGGGCAAGACGAACTAAAAGGCGGAGTCCGGGATAATGATACACAGCTACAGTTCTGCGAGAAGCATCGTGCCCAGGTTCTGCACCACCTGATCCCCGATGGCGCGTTCGACCTGCTCCTCCAGGTGCCGTTTGGGATCCTGTTTCCCGACGTGCCGCGTCTTGAGCTGGTCGGCGGTCAGCGTGGACTCCTCCTGCACGGACTTGTTGTACGCTTCTGACAGCGAGAGCATCGACTGGTTACGAGGGGCGGAGCGCGCGCGGCAGGCACGGTAATTATAACGGTGAGCACGGGTCGCACGAGCGAAGTTAGCGTGCGAGTGCGTACCTTGATCGCTTTCTCGTTCGCCTCCTTGTGGTTGTTGAAGTCGCGGAGCGTGAGCCCTTCTGTCCAGTTGCGTTTGTGGAGGTTCATGAGCATCGCCTGCTCGAGCTCGGTCTTGCGGTAGTTGACCGCGATGGAGTAGTAGTGGCGGTTGAGGCCGTGGATGAGTGCCTGGATTGAGGGCTTGTTGATGTGCCCGATGTTGGACGTTGTCTGCCGCGGCTCCAGTCCTTGCAGGACCATGGCGGGGTTGATGAGCCGGAACGCGTCGATCACGACCTTGCCTTTCACGGACTGGATGGGGTCGACGACGACGGCCACAGACCGCCGGTCTAGCTGCTCGAAAGACTGCGCGAGTGCGGATGCGTAAGTTCTGGGGTGCGACCCTCGAAGCGGAAGCAGAACTGGTGCTATACCTGTTGTGTATTGATGTCGACGCTGGACAGCCAGCATCCGAACCCGGGATGTGAATGGTACCAGCCGACGACCATCTCCGACCTGGCGGTGCGTGAGACCCGAGAGTGCATGAGACGGGGAGAGTTCAGCAGCGTACCTTCCTGTCTGCTTCAGCATGTCCACCATTTTCGCCTGGAACACGTGGTCGACGGACTCGACGGAGACTGTTGTACCGGATTGTGGCATGGCGAAGACGTCGATCACTTGTACGGTGTACTCGTCCACGAACTCTCCGAGCATAAGACCCATGACTTCCATTGGCACTCCCGCACGGCCGTGCTTCAACATCTAGCGGGCGACGATGTAAGCGTCGTGCTTATACGTTGTAAAAGTCGAACGCACCTTCAAAAGAGCAAGCGAGGATATGTGGATGACCTCGCCACTAATATCCGTCAGTCCATGCACTAGTACTCCGAAGCGGAAGAACGCACTTGTCCGGGATTGTAACTTCAGCGCCGCGACCGCCCCCGGCCTGCGCCATCAGAGCTTCCATGTCAGACTCCATATTGCAAGTAAGAGCGGGTGTTAGAGTAGTAGGATAGGTAGGTAGAGAGCAGCAGAGGGTGGCGGGAGGAGAGTCTGTACTGCAAAGCACGCGCGTCGCTGACGCGTCGGTACACGGACCACGTGCGCCGGATCTGTTTGCACCTGTTGTCCAAGGGCTTCAACCCGATAGGCGCCCATCGAGCACTCGTCCATCACGGGCGCTCCGTAGCTCTGACCGTCATAGCGATCGTCTCGGGACGGTCCACATGCGATGTCTTCCAGCGAGCTCTCAAACGCACTCAATCCCGCCATCGTTGCACAGCGCCCTCGACGCAAACATGCTGCTCCGACGAACGCTGCTGTCCTCGCTGCAACCCCGACACTCTCCTCCGCTGTGCCACAACCACACCGGAGCGAACTTGAGCTGGCTATAGCCCCGCCAGCTCTGCCTTTACCTCCACAGTACGCGTACATTTAATATTGTGCAGTGACTGGAGTTTTATGTGTTTCAGGGCAGCCCAGAGTCCAGTAGTGCAAGCACCTCAACCTCCCCGCAATGCCGCCCCGGTGGTGCAAGAGCTGTACAGGGTCATGGTCACTGCCAAGGACGCAGTGACGGCAGAGCGCGACCGTCGCGTGGCTTGGGAGAAGGAGCAGGAGGCGAGGGCGAGCCAGAAGCAGGCGGAGATGGAGAGACAGATCCTCGACATGCGGCAGGAGCTCTCCCTGCTAAAGGCGTACATCAGCCTGCACCCCAACATGGCACCCCCAGTAGAGCTGCAGCAACACCAGCAAGAGTACGTCCAGACAATCCCCACCACTGCGCGCATAGAGCCTGCTTCTCCCGTCATGGGGCCGGAACCGTCGCCGCAGCCGCCGATGTCTCCAATCTCGCCCGTGCCCTACCACCCTCCCTTGCAGCAGCCCATGTTCGTCGAAGGCTCGTCTTCGCGTCCGTTGGCCGTGCAGGCGGCGTATCCTGAAGCGTCGTCACCCATCTCGCAGAGCGCATTGCCTCTGCTCGGCCCACCGACACCACAGTCGACAAGGCCTACTCCGTCTCCCGCCCATACCCCTGCTCTCCAGGCCAACCCTCTCAAGCGAACACGGCTTGTCTTGGAGGATGAAAGCGACTACGACACCGACACCGAGGACGAGTCCGATACGCAGCCGACCGATCGTCCGCTGAAACGGAAGAACGGACATGACGGTCGTTGTTTGACTATCCATGTAAGTCCTGTGCAGACTCAGAAAGTCAGCTTAATAGGGTTTTCATCCTTTGGAGAGTCCCGCCGTGCCAGGCCGGACATCGTTTCCGCCTCCACCCTGCGGTCGACCTCCTCTCCGCTACGTTCGCCGTGTTGGGACTACGTTCTCAGCTCGGCTCGACTCCTACGTACTGTCAGATTCGAGCAAGGGCTCAGGTCCTGTTGGACTACTCGTGGACCGGGAGTCTTTTTGATGCAGCACTGCACTACATTGCGAATGGGGTGAATGGCGACGGCGGAGCAAGTGAGGACATGGTGAAGGTGGCGGCATCCGGCGGGCAAAGTCCCAGTCCTTCGGATATTCATTCTCGAGACTGTATGCGTCATGATTGGTACTGACTACGTCTCCAGCATGCCGTTCGCATCCACATACGAAAGATGATGAAGCTGAAGCCGGGTCAAGACCTGCCCGAAAGCGCGTTCGAGGGCGAGCCCATCGCCGCAGAAGATCCGGTGCGCTTCGTTTGGGGCAAAACTGCCAAGCAGTCAACCACGAATGCGGCCATGAAGAAGCGCATCCTCACGGATCTCAAGTCGAAACGGCACAAGTATAAGTATGTTCCTGACAAGGAGTTCGCGAAGAAGACCTTGGACGCCGCCTTCGAGCAGGTCTTCACAACCCTCCGGCAGAACTTCAAGGCGCAGCGGGACGGCACGGCCGCGACCAAGCTGAAGCGACGGGAGGATCACAAGGCCCTCAGGTCGCGTCGCCAGAACCGGAAGAAAGCCGTAAGCATTTCCCCAGACCCTCCCTGGCCCGTCGAGTCTCTCCAGCTGACATGACTGACGTGATTCCTGTCCACCCTTCGCCCCCTTTCCCCCAACAGAAGCTCGGAAACCGCACGGAGGCGCGGAAGAAGGTCGACGCGTTCGCGCAGCCTATCTTCGACGGCGCGCTCCAGCAGGAGTGCATGTCGTCCGAAGAGTCCGACGGGGAGTACGCCGCTGAGGGCAGCGGGGAGACGGTCCAAGTCTTCCGCACGCGCGGTCTGCAGTGGCGCAGCTCCCGTCTACGCCGGTTCTACGCCGTGCTCGACGAGCAGGACCGGTTCGACAAGAGTCTGAAGCCGAAGCGCGGCGTCGGGCGTCGAGAGCGCCGTGAAGGGCTCCCCAAGGACGGATTCTTCCTCCCGCCGAAGGGTGTGGCGCGCTGGATGGTCAGTCGCCGGTGGCTCCAGGAAACTGCAGCAATGCGTCCGGACGTGATCGACATCCTCAGGGAGCTCATCGTTGACCCCGCCGAGCCGGAGACTGAGCTCGCGCAGCTTATGCTTGGCCCGGAGTACAGCGACGAAGAACAAGATCAGGCGCAGCTTGCGACGAATCTGTATGCGCACGTTTCGGACACTAGCTATTCGTTGCACAACGCGTTGCAGCCGGTTTGATCGCTTTTCTTTCGTGACACATTCTAGCATTGCTTTCGTAGACATCATCACGGACATGGCACATGGATGGGTATCAGAGGTATCGAGATTGGAGTGTCCGCTGGAAGGGTATCTCATCGCAATGGAACATGTTCTCAAACATTGTCAACTGCTCCATCGCGTCGGCCGTTGTGCTTGAGGAGACCAAGCTGAATCGCCTTCAGCTGGATGGCCTGAGGGGGTTGAGGTGAGTCATCATCTCTAACACAGAGCAATAACTCACCAGAGGCTTAGACATGGTGCGCGAGACAAAGAAGTCGCCAGATGCAAACCACAGCTGGACAAATGATCGTTCAGTCGCCTTCTCACAAGCGATCAGTGGTCAGTACGACATACCCCTGGATGTCCGGAAGGCCTGTAGCTCCCTTTGATTTCGCCTTCCTCGTCCAACCCGTATACCTCGTCTGTCTTGCCGATGACATTTTCACCGAAGAGCTCCGCGTTGACTTCCCTCATGTTGACATACCCGGTCCTATGTGAGAAGTTAGGCACTTCGCGTAGATCGGGGTACAACTACGACCTACGCGAAGATCACAACGTCGGCATCTAGCTCGGAGCCGTCACTCAGCGCGACGCTATGGTCGGTGAATTCCTGAGGTGCGACTCCACTCCTGACCTTGATCCTTCCATCCGCAATGAGGTCCGCCCCGCCCTTGTCCAGCCCTGTTTCAGATTGCAATCAGCTAGTATACTGGCAAAGTTCCTACAATGGAGGGCTCACAATAGCCTGCACAAGAAGAGCTGTCAGCAGGGCAGTTGATCGGTACGGACGGCACGACGTACCTCCGCCACGCTCCATGACCAGCAGGTACAGACCCTGCCCTTCCGGTCCCATGTTCAGGTTGATACCACCCTTTCGTAGCTTGTCATGCAGTTCCTTCTGCGCGTCCCACATCGCACCCTCAGACGCGATCAGTCAGCTTCTTCAACAGCCCGAGCGGGAACGACGCCCACTTGAAGTCCGCGACATCCAGCGGCACGTCTTCGGGGAACGCCCCGCGCTGCATCCCCGCGATGAACTCGCGCGACATGACACACGTCACCGAGCGCTGGATCATGGTTACCGACTGTGCCCCCTGGAAGACGAGGTCGTGGCAGACGTCGATAGCACTGTTGCCGGCCCCCACGACGGCTGCACGCTTTCCTGCGAACTGCGCTCCTCCTGGGTAGTCATGCGAGTGGAGGACGCGCCCTTGGAAGCGCTCCATGCCCGGGATATCCGGGATATTGGGCTCGCCGAGCGTCCCTGTGGCCAGGACGATGTGGGCGGGCCGGAGCTTAACCTCGAACCCTTCGCGGGTGATGGTGACGTCCCAATCGTTCGTCTCGGTGCTGTACGTCGGCCTTTCCTTGAACTCCGCATTGGTCCACACCACCAAGTCTTCGATCGTTGCATAGAGCTCGAGCCAGTCTGCCAATTTGTCACGAGGGGTGAACTCCGGCCAGTTAGTGGGGTACGGCTGATACAGCACTGCGGACCGCGACCGCCAGTCAGTATGCACGGTAATGTCCTCCGAAAGATGCGCTTAGGATCGCTCACTTGTGTGGTGTCTTCTCACAGTGTGCAGCGTCAATGTAGGGTACCGCTTCCTCCAGCTGTCTCCGATCCGAGGGTGACGTTCGATGACCAGGGCCGGGATATTCATCTGCTTGAAGCGGGCAGCCATGTGCAGCCCGGTCTGGCCAGCCCCCACTGATGCACCGGCAGAAGCCTATCAGTCAGAGAAGCGGGGAGAAAGAGGGCAATGTCCACACCGATAAGCACATACGGCTTCGTCTCGACTTCGCGCACCCAGTCCGCCCACTCCTTCTGCATGTCCCGTCCAGGGATCCCGGTGACGTCGTCCCGCAAAGGAAGAGTCCCTAGTTCCTCGTGCCCCTTAAGGTCCGACAGCTCGGTCAACAGCGATAGTGCCTTGTACGACCCCTCGACGTCGCGAAGAAGCCGCGCATGTGCGCGTCCGTGGCCGTGCCGGCACTCGAACGTGAACGAGAGCTCGATGGCGGGCGTATCCTCGAGGGAGGGCACCGCGACGGCCCGAGGGGCGAAGTTTGGTGTCTCGTTCAAGTGAACGTCCGAGATCTGCGCTGCCGCAAGCGTATTGGCGAGATAGGAGGCGATCTTGGCGCGTCCTTCGAGAGAACGGATGTCCCAGGTGAAGACGAGGAAGTCGCGCATCCACCCACTAGGATGGAACAGCTGCGCGACCGACATCACGTCCCCGGCTCCCACCGCAGACGTGAGGGCGGACAGCCAGTCGGACGCATTCTTGCGATGGTTTAGGGCCATGTTCGACGACTTCGACGATGGGAATGAAAGAATGGGCAGGTTGCGAAGTCAGTGCGGTCCACGGAGAAGGAGGGACTGGAAAGTGAGTTCCGTCTGCGCAGCGGCCACCCCCGTTCTAATAGACCTCGCTCGTTCCCGCCCGCTCAGCTGGGAACGATGGCACGCTCATAGTCATCACCTGCAGCGGCGGTGTGGACGTGAGATCTGTTCCTCTTGGGCGTTTATCATGTGAACACAAACCATCGTGAACGTTAGTGTGTATGCGCCTGCAGTAGGCGCGGCTTTCGAGTTCTACTGGGCCGCCGGCTCATGGTGGTGCCCGCGGGAACCGGCGCAAGAAGCCTCTACTGGGCCCGAGAGGTGATGTCGGACCGCAGGCAGGAGCTTCGTCGGGGGTCCGATCCAGATGCGATGTGCGTCTCCCACTCTTCGTGGCGGATGGGATCCAGATATGTCAACGGCAGGCGGCAGAAGTGGTTGGGATGTTGACAGATAGGAATTGAAGGAGCGTGGACCGCGCGGTGGATACGCCGCTCAGCGCGGTCGCCATAACGCCTACTTTCCTTAGCGCACAAATACCAGGAGAGGTGAAGCGTATTGGCTAACCTTGACCTTGATAGAGAGCACATAGTCGGTGGTGGGACGACCAAACGGTGGTTAAGATATTGAGGTGCAGTTCGGTATGCTGGGGTTTGTCCGCCACTGCCACCACGTGGTATAAACGTACTACATTGTGTCAAACAGTCAAATTTACGAAGGATACAATGACTTGTAAGGTGTCACGCGAAACGTCTCGGCAAACAACCCACGGGAGTGGGTACAGGAGGTATTGGCGTCTCGCTCACAACGTCATTCTGTTCATACCCTACCGAGCTCGGGGGAGAACAAGGGCTATGCTGAGGCTTCTATCAAGCCCAACTGGATAGCCTTCAGCTGGAGCGCCTGCACAGAACATCAGCACAAGATGTCTTCGGGCACAACACGGCTTGGAATTTCGGAGATGGTGAACATACCAGGATTTTGGACATGAAACGGGAGTTGAAGAAGTCACCGGTGGCGAACCACAACTATCACCACGAATACGGAGCATCAGAGAAGGTTCGATGGCAGTGAATGCAGGAGACCACTCACCCCAGGATGCCCGGACGGGCGGTAGCTACCTCGGAGCTCACCCTCCTCGTCTAGGCCATACACTGGCTTAGTGCGCTCGATCACCTCGTCGCCGAATATAGCTCGATTCGACTCCTTGATCTGGACGTAGCCAGTTCTGATACGGTCGATGGTGAGCAGAGTAAGCTTTCGACGAAACATACGCTCACTAACGCGTAGATGACGACGTCAGCCGGAAGCTCCGAGCCATCGCTGAAGACGACGCTTGTCTCTGTGAAGTGATCCGGAGACACACCGCCCTTGACCTTGATACGGCCATCCGCAATGAGGTCGGCACCCCCCTTGTCTTGCCCTATGACCAATGCATCAGAACGCATGTCAGTAGTGCGCGGCGGTTTAACTTTCACGTACAGAAGCCTGCGTATGATGTTCAGCAAGAGACCTTCCGAGTGAGAGAATAGACAAACCTCCGAGTCGCCCAAGGGTCAGAATATACAGTCCCTCGCCCTCAGGACCCATATTTAGTTTTATACCACCCTTGCGCAGCTTGTCGTGCAGCTCCTTCTGCGACTCCCACATGAAGTCCTGCGAGGTGATGCTCAACTTCTTCTGGAGCCCATTCGGGATCGACGCCCAGCGGAGGTCCGACACCTCCATCGGGACGTCCTCCGGCCAGCCTTGGCGGAGGAACACACTGATGAAGTCGCGGCCAATGACGCACGTCGAGGAGCGCTGGACCATCGTGACGGACTCTGCCCCGTACAGAGCGAGGTCCTGGCAAATGTCAATGGACGAGTTGCCCGCCCCGATGACGACGACGCGCTTCCCGACATGCGGCTTGGGTCCGTCGTAGACGGTCGAGTGCAGGACGCTGCCGCGGAAGATGTCCTGCCCAGGGATGTCGGGAATATTGGCCGCGCCTAGGGTCCCAGTGGCGAGCACGATGTGTGCGGGGCGCAGCTTGACCTCGGCGCCGTTGCAGATAACCGTGACGTCCCACTCGTGCGTGTTGGGGTCGTAATTCGGGTAAGGTTTCAAAGTCGAGTTCGTCCAAAGCACGATATCCTGTGACACGGCGTACTGGTCCAGCCAACCGGCAAGCTTGTCGCGGCCAGTATATTCAGGCCAGTTGCTCGGGTAGGACTGGTACAGCACTGCGATAGATCCGGTGAGGTTCTTGTTGGTGTTCTATGGGTATCACTTACGGCTATGGTGACGCCTGGGAGTGTGGAGTGTCAAGGAAGGGTACCGCTTCCGCCAGACGTCTCCGGGTCGCGCGCTCCGCTCGATGACCAGGGTAGGTATGTTCATTTGCTTGAAGCGAGCCGCGAGCTGCAAGCCGGTTTGTGCGGCACCCACTGCGTGCGTCCAATGAGCATTGTTCGCGAAGCTCTGGAAAATGGAACATACCGACGAGAACATAAGGTTTGCTTTCCACTTGAGCTACCCAGTCGGCAAACTCTTCTTGCATATTGCGGCCGGGCACGCCGGTCAGGTCCTCTCTAAGAATCAGAGTCCTACTCTCTTCATGACCGTGCAAGTCAGAAAGCATCAGCATGACGGTGAATGCTTTGTGGTCGCCATTCCCGTCCGGAAGGAGCCGGACATAGCCTTGCCCATGGCCATGGGCACACTCGAAGGTGAACGCGAATTCGACGTCAGCGGACTGGAGCTGAGCAATAAATGAGGTCCGAGGAGCCAGGTGGGCCGTATCGTCTAGGTTAATGCTGGTCAACTGAGCAGTGGCGAGCGTAGACGATTTCAAGAAACCACGAATCTTCTCACGGCCCTCGAGGGAGCGATTGTCCCAGGTAGAAACCAGGAGGTCCCTCAGCCAACCGTCCGGAAGGAAGAGCTCGGCAAGTACGTCGATGTCCGCCGCATCCACAGCAGAAGCAAATGCGACCAGCCAAGAGGATGCGATAGAGTGCGGGTTGAGAGTCATGCCGACAAAGGTGTGTGGGATCCAGTGAGAAAGTAGTCCGTTATATGTGCGCCAGAGAACCGTGTCTGCAGCTGCGCATGTTCATGTGAGCACAGTAGTGAGCTTGTCCGTGGATTGGAGGATAATGATTCGGTGCCATGACATTAGGCCGCGGACTGCATCATGTACAGTCAAGAACAACCATGCTATCATCTCGTGGGCCTCCGCCAGTGGTCAGGAAACAGCAACCCACAATAAATTCCAGTCAAGACAGGTGTGTATCTATCCACAGGCGAGGGTGATGGGCGGCCATGAGAAGGACGCCGTGGGATACCGAAGCACAGTGGAGCTGTGTGTACTTGTGAGAGGAATGCCTCCGATAAGACGTGTGTTCAAGCGGAATGTAGCTTTGCCCAGAGAGATATCTGCAATTTGAAGTCGCTCTGTGTGTAGTCTTCCATACTTGGGCAGCGCAAGGACTTACCTCAGGCAAGACAAATATAACCATGAATCATGAACTTGAAGCTTGTTCGCGTTATGCAGTGTCGGTCAGAGGTCTATGTGCATTATGTAGCCGGCTCGAGAGTAACATCTCATCGTGAAAGATGCGCAGCAGCTAGATCTCGGTAGCAGACGATGGAGGACGTACTACGTTTGTCGCAGAGGAGGTGGATGAGATTCGGATGGTTACCGTCGTCGAAACGTGGCCGGAGCGCCTGTGAGATCTGACTACGATCTCGAATCGCCACGTGGAACCGGGGCATGCGCCAAGCTTGGACCGCCAGTACTTGTAAGTAGACCTTGTAGACCTTGTCTTCTTCCTTCTCAGCCTGGCACCAATACTGGGCTTCATCTGTCGTCTTGACTGAGCTGCTGCGTGTTGTTTACACACTTCCTAGTTCTTGTACATCTGGTCACATTCAGACGACCATGACCGACGTCGTTGAAACCGCGGCAATGGCAAGCACGTCCCAACCCCATGCGTCCGGATCGTCGAACCGCCCTCGTCATGAGCCGCCTTGTAAGTCCCAAGACTCCGTATTGATAGTAACCTACATGTGTCTGTAAGCCCAGTTGCGAGCTCGTGAATTCGTGGAGCTTCATGATCAAGTGCAGGTAAGCATTGCTTTCTACGTGTACTGCTACATGGTGAACTCATGCGCGTGCATGATTACAGACCAGTGTTACCCTACTCGACTCCCTGGAAGGCTTCCTCTCTACCTTTCAGAAGGACTTGTCTGCAGTCTCTGGGCAGATATCCAACTTGCAGGACAGAAGTAAGGACATTGACAATCGGTTGAAGAGTCGCAGGGTGAGTGGTCCTCGTATCAAGGTTCTAACGCGCTTTCATGTCGCCCCGAAGAAAATCGAGAAACCATTGTCCAACCTCCTTGTCGACCTATGTATACCGCCCGCGCTCGCAACGCTCATCCTGGATACCCGCGTCGATGAACACTGGGTACCCGCCATCGTGGAATTCGAGAGGAGACTGGATACTCTCAAGCTGCGAGTCCGCGTCAAAGCCGCTCGCGACCTGTCAGAAGTTGTGGAAGGGCTGCGAATAGTGGTACGTTGCATTGTGTCTCCGCATATTGTCTCTGTCCGACGGAACCACGCAGGCTGCAACAAAGCTGCGCACCTTTTTCCTTTCCATGCTGGAGCCGATACGAACAAGCATGACTACGAACCTGCAAATGATTCAATCATCTGTATGGATGAAGTATCGACCCCTCTTCGTCTTCCTACAACGTCATGCTGCGAGCGTCGCGAACGAAGTACAACGTGCGTATGTTGGTGCTGTACGGACATTCTTCGAGACTGGCTTCCGGCGGTACCTAAGGGCTTTGAGCTGGATAAAAGTGAGACATTCCGCCCTCATGCATACTCTGTCTTACATGTATCTTAGGCCCGGACAGTGGAGAAGGCGGAGAGCATCATTGGCGAGACCAACCCGGAGTTCGATCCAAGCCGCCTAGCGTACGCACGCGTAGAGGGCCCAAGCGTTACCATGGCGTACTTAGCGGATGATAAGAATTATGTGAGTGCGGGCTGTGACCGTGCATCCTGCGGTCGCAATGACTTACGGCGACCATGCGAGTAGAAAGAGCCTGTAGAAGCTCTGGTCCGGTCCGCTTTGCTGGTGCTCATGGACAATGCGACCGCTGAGTACGCGTTTATCACTGCCTTCTTCGCCAACGAGCCACGTCCTCCTCTGTCAAGCAAGGACTCTAGCAACTCCATCATGTCCCCGCCTATCCTGTCGCCCACGAAGGAGGGCTTCGACGAGCCACGATCGAATCCAGGATCGGACTTCGGTAGCGAGAGTGTCTCGCCACGACGGAGAGTGATCAGCATCACCAGGGTCATGAACGCAGCGACGCAAGACCAGCAGTCCCTGAAGGAGGAGCAAGCGTCGTTTACCGCCATCTGGAAGCAGATCATGGACCCCGTCCTTGACTACTGCCAAGTAAGCCACTTTTTACTGGTTGCATCCGCTTCAAGGGCGCTGACCTCGCACATCTCCGCAGACTTTCATTCAGAACGCGATCGAGCCTACACCGCCTCTGATCCCGCTCCTGACGATCATCCGTCTCACAGAGGACGTCGTCGCAGAGGTGCAGCGGAGAGGCTGCGGCCCGCTCGAGACGTACATCTTCACGCTCCGGCTGAAGATGTGGCCCGTGTTCCAGAAGCTCATGGCAGAGAACGTCGATGCGCTCAAGAAGCTCGCCGAGGGCGCGAATGCGGGTTACTTCCGCCGCGGGGGGACGACAACGGACGTTCTCGTGTCGAACGTGAGTGGCCATTCATCCCAAACCTCGCAAGCGACCAAGTCAGGCCGGCCTCAACATGAAGCTTGCTACTGACACCGTGCCATGCAGGTCTGCCGCCGCTACGTCACGATCTTCAGTGCATTCGTCGCGCTCACCGATCAGCCTGAAGAGACGATGATATTCTCCAAGTACGTGTCCTGCTCGGCATCGTAATTGCTCTTCTCGGACTGACTCCGCTGTGGCGCGAGTAGCCTGCTTCGTTTGCGCCAAGAGCTGTCGAAGCTAATCACCACCCATACGGACAAACTCAGTGACCCGGTGGCCAAGGCGTCCGCGCAGTCGGTGATCTACGAGCAGCTATTGCAGGGCCTCAGCGTGAGTGCTCATCAGCCACTTCTGAGCCGTGTCGTGTACTGACGGACTGACTACCGACCATATACAGAGTGGCCCCCGTCCGACAAGCCATCCGAAGGCACAATCGGAGCTTGCATACTGGCGCGAACGTGATGAGGAGTCGCGCCGGAGGGTGGTCTCTACGCATGGTCGCAGGTGAATGGCGAAGCATGAGGAGAAAGCCTCTTGTCAAGAATCTCCAGCAATGGTATTGTCTTCGATTGGAACCCAACACCCATATCTGAGGGACTACCACGATGTCACACATTTGAATGACTATGTCTGTCAAGAGTGATGGCTTCAGGAAAAGGAAGGAACAGTTTCGGGTCGGTCCGGGGGTTAAGTCGACGGTGCTGTACGCTTATCCCCGTCCCGCCGGGACAGTTCCAAAGAACTGCAACTTGACAGCGACCTGACATTAATGACAACTCAAAAGCTCGTACCGGCCTTGTTCGACTTCTGGCGGTGGCGACGCCGGTTACGAGCAGCGTTCCGGCCTGGCTCGGCCACTCGAAGGCACAACGGCAGTGTTCGCACATACAGCAGGGACAGTACCAGCATGACCATATCCATAGCGAACAGATCATTGGGATTGGGCATAGCACTTCCGCTGGTGTAAAACTATACTGTGAAGTGGGATGCCTACGAACTGGAGAACGGTACTAGGAATGCGATGCGACGTGCCTCCGCAGGGGAAAAATGCTACACAGGTGACTGACCATCCACAGACGAGAAACCCCAGCCGTCCATGTCCGACCCCAGAAGCTGCGAATAACATATACGCTGACGATACGATACCGAGTAGCCGACATTGTGGTGGTGTAGTGATGAGAGATAGTAAACCAAGAGGTGTGGATGGGCGCGGATGAGGAAGGAGTGCGGAGAGGGACTCAGGACACAGTGTAAGGCGGGGTGAACGTGGGAGGGTTCCTCGACGTCGTCTTCTGTATCGCCGGGAACGACGACTTGAGAACCGCATTGTTGCCATGGCCGTTCTGCCTCCCGATACCGAGCTTGTTGAGCACCTCCCTGACCTCCCCGGGTCGCGGCTTCGCCCTCAACTGCTGCTGCGGCCGCGACCTCGTCGGGGCCAGTTTCGACAGACCATACTGCTGGTCGGGAAAGACGGACGACGTGTGGTCGAGCGTGGAGATTGACGGCACGCGCCCGGCGAGGTTCGGGTTCGACATGCTGCTCCGGCCCTCGAGCGCCTCGCGCAGGTCGGTGACGCCGACGCCGCGCCCCGAACGCGCGAGGCTCGCCATCGACAGGTTCTCTGCGTGCATGAGTGCAGGCGCGACTTTGATGAGCGGCGAGAGCCCATCACCGGCGAGCGAGTCGAACCGCGTCTTTGTCTCCATCGCTGCCAGGGGTATGTGTCAGACAATTGAGAGGCGGGCGGGATGATGTTGGTGCGACTACTCACAGTCCTTAAACGCGCCGTCCGCGCTCCAGTCCTGGCCGTTCAGTCGGCGGAGAAGGTCGGGCTGTCCGAGACCCGTCGCTTCCTGTACGCTCTGGCACGCCGTGAGCGCGTCCAGAAGGGCGTCGTTGTCAATGTCCGGCAGAGCGGAGGTAATCTGCAGATCGACTGGGAAGGGGATCGGCCGCTGTGGAGGCTGCAGGGTCCCGAACTGCCAGTCTGACATGCTCGGCAGCGGGGCCGCAGTAGGCAGAACCGACAGTGCCTGCACAGAAGCGTATGAGATCATCTACAAGGCACAATCCTCCGAAAAGAAGACACACCTGCTGTGCAAGCTCAGTGACAGCGGGAGCTTGCCAGACCCTCCCGAGTACGAGCCACGTCCGAGCAACGAGCTCTTTGATGAAACGGAGCACCGGCGCTGTTGGAGCATCGCAAGACCCCTGCACGCGTGACGCGTTCTCCAGCGCGATCAACATCGGTATGCCCGTGAGCAGTCCCCTCACGGGCAACTCCTCGTGTACGACAGTCATCACCGCGAGGATGTTCCCAAAGTCTGAGAATTCCGCTGCAACGCGCGCAGTCGGCAGCAAGCGCGAGGGGGCTTCCCTGAGCATGCGGCTGACGAGGGAGGTGCGGCGGGAGCGGGAGGGGAAGTTGACGGATCGTCTGTCGTTCACAGGGACTCGCGAATAGCGTCTGCGCCTCTCGCGCTGGAGTCATCCCCGGTCGCTGGCGATGTGCGCTCGGGAGACGACGACGATGTCGACGAGCCGCCACGAAGCCCGAGTTTCGAAGAAGTCGCCAATGCGTAGAGATGTGCGTGGAGCGCATGCAGGAAGCGAGTTGTCGTGTCCCCGTATAGCATAGTCTTCAAAGTGTTCGACTGTTGCGTGGGCCCCTCTGCCAGCGGCCGTGGCCGAAGCACCCCATCGGCGTCCGACTTGTCAGCAAACTTGGGAATCTCGTTCTCGATATATTCCACCAGAGCCCGGGCATAGTCAGCGCGAACGGCATACTCGCGATCACATATGAGCGAGACCGTGTCTTGCCACACCTCCGGCGGGACCTTCGTACGGCGCGACGGGCGGACATGACCCTCGTGGGACATCCGCTGCTCTGGTAGAGTCGGCGAAGTGGAGAGCTTCTTCTCGTCATCCGCGTCTTTTCCAGCGTCGTGCAGGTCGGCGGCGTGGATGAGTCCGAGAAGACCCGCGAGAAGACAACGAACTGCCTGTGTCCGAGCGTACTCGCGACTTGTTTTGCCAGCGCTGGGAATGCCGCTTGTCTCGACGATGACGAGACGGCTGATCAGTTCCCCAGCAAGATCCTGGATCTGGTCGGCATAGTAGACATGAGTGCCCAGAGATGAGATGCACTCCACCAGAGCCGGTAGCAAGGAATCGTCCGGAGACACGGTCACGCGTCGTAGTGTAATGGAGATGAGGCTGGCGATGATGTCTGAGGTAGACAGGTTGACCAGCGGTGTAGGAGACGTGAAGACAGTGGTGATCATAGCCGCGAGTGTAGTATGTCTCGGTGTTGGCTGCGGGGCGTCTTGACCTTCAGCCAGGCACTCGACCAATCGAGTGGGAATGGCATAGCGGTACTGGTATTGCGTCCATTCTGCAGCCTGTTCCGCGAGCCATCGGCAGTGCTCCACCCGCTCCCAACCTTGGCTTTCGTCGAGCGTTTCGATACTGGCCTTTACGACCGCCGAGGCCTGGTTGCCGTTAGTGTGCCCCAGGAGTGATGACGTCGCGCGTAATGCGGTGTTTGCCACGTCCCCCGAACTTGGCCCTTGGTCGCCGTCGATGTGGATGTGAATGGATGCGGCTCTGCGCTCCAGCATTGGCCGCGAACGGAACTCGTCCAGTATTGGAGAGTTTGGCTGTTCCTTGATATCTGCGAGTCTGAAAAGTCTATTAGAGAGAGAGTACGTGGCGATGAATGTGAGATCTCACTCATGGTCAAGCACTGACACGTCGACCTGGAGGAAGGGGACCAGAAGAGCACGCATGATGACGGATACTTGTGATTGGAAATACGTCATTGAATGGTAGAGGGCTTCGGAATTGACCACCCCGACTAACGCAGCGAGACCAACAAGCCGTGTGCTATGATAGGCAGTCAGCAATGCAAGGTGAGTGAACGGGTGAGGCGCAATCCATAGAATGGATATTCAGCGCCGCGGAGAGCACGGGCACATCGCGCGCATATCCCGCTGCCGGTGAAGCCGACAAGGCAAGGCACATGTAAGACAAGAGAATGTGTATGTATGCTGGGGCCGCCTCGCGAACAGGCCCGATAGTCACCCAGGAAACTTTGGGGCAGACGCAAATCGCACCACGGGAGTAACAATATCTCACTCGCCACCACGGAAGCCCAGAGTAGCACGTTCTGTACGGGATATCCGTTCTCTGCCTCCTGTCTGGCTGCGAGAGGACATAGATGTATAATGGCAAGACGTACCGATTTCGTGTTTCATGGTCATTGTGTTCGAGGTGACCTAACCTCGAGAAGTGCTTGAGACAAGACATGTAGTCCTCCGTCACCTTCAGGTCAACTCCAATGATGAGACCGTCCGTGTAGGTCGTCCAGGCAGTGAACTGATGCAACTTCTTGAATACGGGGGACTATCGAGTGACAGGACGTGCATACCACTGTAGCAGCCCGCGCCGCGATCTCGAGGTCCGCGGACAGAGTCAACAATGTGACATTGACCGATGCGAGTAATGCCGGGGAGAGCAAGGCCATTTCTCTGCGACATTCCGTTGCAATGGCCTTGATGATGGCTAATGTGATCAAGAGGGACCTGACGGAGGGTCATTGGCACGCGAGCAAACGAGTAGAAGTGCACAACTCACGCGCGCGCCCGCGTATTGCCCGCCGCCGCCTTCCTGCAGTCGGTCCTCACGCGCTTCTCGAGCTCAGCCCCGAGCTTGCCAATCTTGCCCGGACGGTTCGCGGCATAGTATGTGAGTCTCGAGAGCTCCTGGGAGTTGGGCGAGTATTCTGGGCCGGCGGTGAGGAGTGCGGCGGCGGGCGGGTAGCAGGCGGAGACGAGCTGGACGTGGTTAGGAGTGAATGGGATATGCATGCGATGTGCGGGTCGTATGTACGGCGGGGGAAGGAGAGAACACAGTTGACTGAAAGGAGTGGAGTGACGAACGACCGCAAGACACGCTGCGCTCTCCGCCAACTCCCCAAGCGCCCCTCCCAAGCTCTGTCCGAGCCGCCCATCCCGTCACAGATCCATCGGGCGCCCCTTGCACTGCGGCCGGTCAATATTCAATACCTGCAAGACAGCAGCTCGGTCCATTATAAGATGCATGAGAGGCGAAAGTCGAGCCAAGCGCGACCCTGAAGGCCTAAAAGAGGTTTGAGCAAGCTGAGCAGAGCACCGGCGGGCGGGTTCAGGCTGAGGCGGAAACGAGTTGGATGCAAATCAGGAGCGAACACGATGCGTTGCGCGAGATGTCGATACAAATGCTTATACGTCCCACTACTGTGTCGTCTTGGAAGAGCCAGCTCCAAGCATGTCCGAAATCTTCACTACGCTCGTATCTTTCACTACCGAGTACTCCCGCTCGGACAGTCGCCGGCCTGCATCGATGCTCTCGGTCACCCACTCCGGCCGCACAACATGGACGACATGCTTCGACTTGGACGTCAACAGCTTCTGCGTTTTCGTGCCGTTCAGCTGCTGCGACGTCAGGATGTGGGTCGCGCCTGAGGCCGTATGCCTGTACCGCAACCACTTCAATCAGTATCGATCTGCCACAATAAGTACGAGTGCGAAACTTACATCACTTGGCCGCCAGCGAGCGACACGATGCGCTTCATCTCAATGTCCGTCGTGTTCTCCAGATAACCGTTGATATAGATGCGTACATTACGCAGGACCTGTGTGGACGTCTCCGGCAGCTGTTCAGCCAGCTTCCTGTATCGAGCCTTGAGATACGGCTGCTGCGGCCCACGGCCCTCAGACCGTTGGTGCCCTGTAGCTGCTGAGCTAATATGATCTGTAGGGCCCCCGAGCGTGAGCGGCCGTTCCATACACAGCTGTGGCGCAGGGTCGACGCACCGGAGCGATGGTAGATGTTCGAGTTCGTGATAGGATTGGATTCGTCCCCGAGCGTGTTCAGAAGATGCTTCGTGAGCACCGATGAGGATGGCTTCGTTTGACCATCCTTAGGCTTGAGTAAGGGGCCCAGGATCCTGCATGTGGCGACAGTCAGATGAACCCATTTGCGAGATCACTCCAGCTGACTTCTCTGTTCTCTTCTTATCTTTCCAGTCTTCAAAGCTGCGCTCCTTCGACGAGCTCACACCGTACGGGTTGTACCTAACTTCTGGCGGTCGGACTTGTTCTTGTTATCTTCTTTGCCGGCGACTCCACGCACGGACGACGGCTTCTTGACGGTGACGAACTTGTCCATCACCTTATGTACAGCCGAGACGTTGAAGCAATCGGTCTTTAGAAAGTCATGCGAAGAGTGAAGAGGATAAGTTACAGTCAAGGCCAAACGCCGTGGTAGTGGTTCAAGACAAGAGATGAAACGCGGTTGACTCCGACGCGTCCCGGCGCCTAGCGCCACAGACGTGTTGTTTGCGCGCGATCACGTGGACCTCCCTCCTTACACCCTCCTTCCGAAACATCACCACAGATTATCCCGCCTCCTTCTCTTCCGTCCTCGACTCAGAAGCATCTACGGTCAGCTGAGTCGAGTCTGTATGGCACGCCCGGAGATCCCAACGCCTCGCAGACGTCACGGAAAGCCTGTTTCTGCCGCCATTGGCGCAGGTTCTTCCGGTCGTGACCTGTGGGCGTGTCGACGACGTGTCCCGCGCGGATACTCCGAGAACCCGAGAGTCAACGCGCCAGTATATATCGCATGCGCCGACGACTCTAAGTCAACGTTGCGCTGCCTCAACGCTTCACGACCGTGTAGCCCGCCATGGCACTCGTCTCGATGCTCCTCGCAATCGCCTCCTACCTCACCTCGCTCCTGTTCGTCGCAGCGGTCCCCTCGTTCGAGGGCGTCACCTCCTGGTCGTCGATCGGGAACCTTGTACCGGGTATGGGCTACCTCGAGGGCTTAGGCCCAGCATCAACCCAGGGCACCGCCGGCCACGTCCCGTTCTATATGTCGATCGCAGCAACACGAGGTGAGCACCGGCCCGTCCGTCGAAGGATCAAGAAGTTTGCTCACCTCGGGCATCGCACTGATAGGCAACCAGGAAACGTCACGATGTACCGCAACCGCTCCCCGCCGCTCTTCTACATCCACCAGAACCAGCTCTGGCACTACCACAACGAGTCCACAATCTTGCCCGTCAACGTCCACAACACGACGGGCTCCGCGCAACTCCCGCTGCAACTCGTCGTCGGCACAAAGCCGGAGGGCGTGCCCGGGGGGCGGTGGCGCTGGCAGGGCACGATGCTCTTCTACGAGAACGGCTCGCAAAACAACGAGGGCTTGTTCTACTCGTGTGCAGACGTCAACGGGATGAATGGCATGTTTCTGTTCCTGCAATGGTGAGTGGAAGTCGCGACAGAGCGGATCGTCACATATGGGGCTGACGACTGTTGGATAGCTCGCCCCCTCCGCCGGGATGCACGCCTTTCACGGTTCACAGCTTCAGCAGCAACAGGCTGGACTGACGTTAGAGCACGCTCATGACGCACCTGTACAACATCTTGTAGCAATACACACCATCTCCTGGCTTCATCCGTCCGTCCGGGTTGGGTTCGAAGTGTGCGAATAAAGTTATTTTCGACAGCAGCTAAGCACATACACGTCACTTCCTCCTGATGCGGATATCTACGCGTTTCCATGCGAGGGCGAGGGCGAAGATGCCACCGAAGGCCGTCGCAACGGCCAGGGGCTTCTTCAGGTGTGCGGAGAATGGCACCTTGTAAGTAACCTACAGAATAGATCATGAGTGAACGGGAAAAAATGAGCACGAGCATGATTGCTGCACTTACGTAGATGTTACCACCGTGCTTGTCCGTCAGTTGGGCATACTTCAGCGTGATCTTTGGGCGGCCAACGGTGTCAAGGTACGTGATATGCGTCGAGATAGTCTCGCTGAGGGCGGGGTACGGAACGAAGTAGTCAATGTCACTAATGAGACGTCCAGTCAGAGCTTGTACGTATTCACATCCAATACCTGAACTTACGTTGCGCCCTCGGGCAGAATGATCTTGACTTCAGCCTCATCCACGACCGCGCCAGGAATGACCGTCATGATCGGTACGTTGACAACGTACTTGCCAGTGGCCTTGTCGTAGCCGGCGTAGTCCTCCAGAGGCGAGTCCCACCCCAAGGTGAAGCTGTAGTTCCAGCCGCCCACAATGGGGTAACGCGGGCGGAGCTCAAGGACGCTGTACTGGTTGGGCGTTGCACCCTTCGGAAGGGAAGGGGTGGTCCGCAGGTGCGACGTAGAGACGTTGCCCACGAGGTCGTAGTAGTAGACGTCATGGATACCGGCGGAAGATGCAACTGGAGCGAGGGGATCGTGTGGGGGCCCGGGCGGCCAAAGTAGTTCTGAGTCTGGTACTCAAGGCGGGAGAAGTGACCTTTGAGGCTGACAGAACATATTCAGCGTCCGATATCCAGGAAGGCGCCGCACGCATGGGACTCACCGTGGGCCCGCGTTGTGAAGCCAGTACTTGTCCTCGATGTTCAGGTTCGCGCCCCAGTGGCTGACCTCTGCAGCGCGCTCAAGCTTGGTGATCTCGAGGACGGGGTAGTCGAAGGCGTAGTGGACAGTGATGTACTTCTGCTTCTTGTCCACGAACTCCGACGTGGCGGATGGAGGGATGTCGTGGAAAGGACCGTAAGTGATAGTCGCACCGGACCTTGTCGCTACGGCGTCAGTCGTGAACTCGACGTCCTCCGGAGTAGTGTACGAGTGGATGTGCGGGCCTGGCGCACTAGCAGGCCGGGTTCACATTGATTGCCAATACAGACAGGCAGATTGTACGCACCGGACCTTCGTGCGCTGAACAGCAGTCTTGTACGGGCTCAGTACGAGCAGCTCAGTCTCGTACTTGAGAGACTGGCCGTCCTTCTGGCCTGCCTCTGCGGGCCAAGCGTACGTCGCATGCGTCTGAACAGTCTCAATCACCAGGTTCGCGGTCTGATTCACGTTCAGTGCCTTCGGGAGCTCGATAGTGTAGAGGAAGACCCCGCTGTACCAGCAACACCTCGAGGTCACGTACAGTTCAAGAGTATAAGCGCTAGCAGCGTGAACGCACCTGTCTTGGTGGAACCCGAAGTCTTCCAGAGGCAGCCTCTCGCTCTCTCCCTTTAGCTTCGCCTCCAACCAGCTTGTATGCTCCTGCTCCCGCTCCGCGAGCGCGATGGTGTACACGTTGGACCCGTCCTCCAGCGCCTTGACTGCATACGTGGTCGTGACGTGCACAAGCGCGCCCCCGAGCTCGACCGTGCGCACGATCGCGGTGTTTTCGAACGAATTAGCGGCAGACGTGCATAGCGGGAGGATAAAGACTGAAAAAATGAACGAGAAGGGTGCCCGCCAATGCCGCGGCATGGTAAGGGATGGGGGAGGAGACGAGGAGGTGGTCTGCGACCAAGTGTGCTTTAGCGCGACGTGTCGTGGCGCGTCTACCGAAATAGCACCGCTGCTGCGCGCGACTCGCGCTCCTTCAACTTGCAAGAATCAACGTATGATGAGCAACGCAGATACTGTGAGTATTAGTGGTGGTGTTTATAGTGTATGCGTACTACACGAGCTCTCTACCATGCCCACATGGGACCGGGGTTGCGAATAGGAACATCCTCCCGGACAAGGCCCGCCGAGACGATCCTGTTCAGCTTCCGTTCGCGCTCCTCCGCCCGCAACTCGGCCCTCGTCTTCCCCTCCTTCAACAGCACATGCAAACGAGAGTGAGGATGCACCCTGATACCAGCGCGACCACGACCCTTTATGTCGTACCGCTTGATCTGGCGTGGGCCCTTCGTCACCCAGGACTCAGCTGCAACACCTCAGCATCCGAAGGCGAACAGGAGAGAGACGAAGAGGCTCACCAACAACAAGCCTTCCCTCGTCCAGGTTCTTCAGCTTGACGGCATGGGACTTGGCCACGACGAGCATGCTCTTGAGGCGCTTACTCGCCCGCTTCTCGCTGAACTGCATTTGGAGGATGGCATGGTCGATGGGCTTGCCAGCGATCTGCCGGCCAAGCATGTTCAGCTTGCGGTGGGAGATCTTGAAATTTGCAGTGGAGTATTTGTGCTGTCGGACAATGAGCGACAAAGCACAAGGAGGAGAGACACAGCGATAGAGCACATACCTCGGTGTACGTCTTTTTCCTCCAAGCAGGAACCTCCGCCCCCTCCTCCGCCCCCTCGACAGTGGGAACAGAATCAAACACACTCAGTTGCCCCTTCTCCGCGGCCTGCTTGCGAGCAGCCTCAATCTCCTCCTTCGTGTTCTCCTGACGCACGGTTGGTGCCAAGGATTCGCGCAGCCAAGCTACTGGCCCCTTGAAGTTTGGCAGGTTGAGGGACACGCTGGCAAAGTCGTCATCAAGCCGTTCGTTCCAAACTCAATCGGTACGTGATGCACATACTTGCGGCGCTGGATGGCCTGAACCTGGAAAATCCGCGAGCTGGACGCGACGTTATGAGCAGGCACCGTCAGGCAGGCATTCCTGCCAGCTACCGTGCGCAAATGAGTACGCAATAGCTTGAAGTGCACACTCGTACATACCAGAACGAAGGCTTGCCCCGATGCACTGCATGGTAGGATCAGAGGGACTTCGCCGTCAGGAGGGAGGAGGAGGACGTGAGCGCCTCTGCGCGCAACGCCACGCCGTACTCTGGGGCGCTTGTGCTGTACACGCTTCACGACACGTCCACCACGATCTCCCTCGTCCGGGCTCGGGGACGACCATGGCTCTCACCCTCGGGACAATTCTCTATGTCGCCATCCTACTTGTGAATGCTATGGCGGTGCTCAGCGAAGACCGCTTTCTCGCACGAAGTACGTTCTGAAGCTATGTCTCCTGGATCTGCCTGCTCATGGCGCCCTCTGGTCTCCTTGCACTCTGTCAGTCGGCTGGTCTTCGTCACAACCGCAGCCTATGAGCCAGAACTTTGCACAACCTTACGCACAACCTTACGACCAGGCAGCGTACGCGGGAGGGCAGGACATTGGGGTGAAGGGACGGATGATAAACCTCATCAGCGCCGTCAGGACGCTAATGCGGAGTAAGTCTCAAGCCATGGCCCTGTTCCCCATGCGCGAGGAATTGACATTTGTTGCAGTACCGCTCATTGGCCTGAATCTCGTCATTATCGGATACGAACTAATCCTGGGCGGTTGATGCTCGGTGTTGTACATGAATAGACCTTCGTTGTCCCGGAACCTCTTCCACTACTCCGTCGCCGCCGCGCTCACCCCTGATTCAGCTTGCTGTACTCCTCCTCAATTTGCCTGACGAAGTCGGAGGGTTCGTGTCCACCCTAGATTATCCCGACAGGTCAGTGTCGTACCAATCGTGGACCAAGTGAGTCCGTACCTCGCACTGCTTCCACGATCCATCGCGTATGCACACCTGTTTCCCGTTGATAATCACAGTGCAGCTTTTCCTACGTACGGGCGCATCGTCAGAACAACGAGTTAGAGTTTAGACTCGCGGTCAGGCACTCACTCGATTCCCATCTCCTTCGTCGCCACGACGTTCTCTCGTAGAAGACGGACGCCCTCCTCGGCCTTACCGTCGCCGTTCAGCCCTGCGCATGCGCCCACGCCACTGTTCTCCCAGTCCAGCTGCGCAGACTTCGCGCACTTCAGCGCCGTTTCAGGCTTCCCGACCTCGTACCGACCCTGGAAGTTCTGGCACTGCACGAACTCCCACCAGCGGTCGAACGCCGCGTGCTTCTGCGCGCACAGCTCCTGTACGTTCCCGGCGCATTCCTGTGGGCCGTGTTTGCACGTCACCCCGAAATCTGGTTCAGATGCGTTCGGACTGCGCGCCCATCAGTACTTTGACACGCACGGCGGAGATGTCGTTTACTTACGTTCCAATAAACGTTAGACTGAGGTCCACCTTCGCTGAGACACGGTCGAGCACATGGTCGAACACGCTCTCGCACAACAGTGCGTCCGGGCAGCCGCTCATGACCCCTAACACGACCGGTACTTTGACCTCCTCCGGTCCTGCGAATGCGGTGTCCGACTGAACGAGGAGAGGATCAATGAATCTCGAGTGTGCCGCAGAGGCGACAGAAAGCAAAAGGATGTTGCCGGTTGCACGCATGGTGGTCGTGGTCAGAGTCGATACAGGGCTTCGCTGCACATTGTGCCGGCGTCGCTGACAATGCGGCACCTACGGCTTGCCCAGTGAGGATGACACGCACGGCGGAGAGAGTTGCGCAAGGCGTCCTCAGAGCCACGTGACAGACCGTCATAGCTTCCCGATCCAATCTTTGAGGCTAATCTGGCTCGTCAAAATCGACATCCAAGCCGCTGGGACGATCGCAGCTACATGGACGGCTTTGCCGTTGGGCGGGGTCTCCGACTCCCGAGCATTTGTATTTGGATATTCCGGCCTGAGCGCGTCCGTGATAGTTTGTAGGTCCAACGCCGGTTCGCTTGTCGACGCTCCGTTGCAAGACTCAGGTTCCGTTACTGAAAGCACCGTATCAACAGACAGCACCCGCGCACACGGCGTTGCAGGCGGCAAACCTCTAACGTTCTGAAGTCAATAGAAGCACGCACTGCATTCGAACTCGGGCGCGACCTGGTGCGCAACGTACAACAGCGCTGACACGAACCTTCTGCCCATGATGTACTAGACGCACGAGAGAACAACAACACCAGCTTCCGGCGGAACGCCCCCCATTTCGTTGGCGACAGGGTCATCACAGAATCCAGGACAATCTCTCCATAACATGATGCCACGATGTCGGCATGATGGGGGACACTCTCGTTGGGGAAACAAGAGATGGAAGGTGAGCGGGGAGGTGAGCTTGATACCGGTGGAAGCCGCCTTCAGATGGCATCCCACCACTTGCGGGCTTCTGGTTCGGAGGGCGGTGGTTCGAAGTATCGACACCGTGACCGGAACGCTGTGCAGAACCGAATCTGCTTCATGATGTGTCAGTGAGAAACGGAGCGGAGGTGCGTACCGTCGAACGCGCGCTTGCGCACAATGTTCTCGACCATGAGCTCGTTGTGCATCTGGTTCCGCTGGCGCATGCGCTTCAGCGCTGCCTCGATGTCAATGGAGGGAGTCTTGGGAGACGAACCTTGACCTCCTCGGCGTACAGGGCGCCACGAGCCTTACGTTGGGCTGAGACGTCGTCGCCAGCGTCCTGCAGCGACTGACGCTTTTCCTCCACTGATTCGTCCAACACGCCCACGCAGTAGCCCACAAGATCTCTCCGGCGAGACCAGTTGGCTTCTCTCCGGTCAGCTTCGCAGCCTGCACGGTAGCAGAAGGCGGAGACATGGGGGCGCACCGATGAGCTCCCGCCAAACGTGTGCGCACGCCTGCTCCTCGACGTCGCCCTTGCCACTCAAGCCAGACCGCTCCCGGTCCCGGTACTGTGCGGTCGTGCGGTTCAGACGCATGTTGATAGTGTCGTCGAGCTTCCTGTACTGACTCATAAGATCTGCAGGACCACAAGCAATGCGCGGTTCCCATGGGTAGGTGCGTCAGGAGGACGTGCCCCTTGGCCAACAGCGCTGATAGAACCCACCCTTGAAGACAGAGATATCATGGCATGTTGATGGAGAAACGTGCACGGTCTTCGGAGTCAATGAGGGTGCTTGGATGGCGAGACTGCCGAGCTGGGGCTGCTTGGATGGCATTGTACGAGGGCAGGACGCGACGGCGCTCATCCGTGTGCGGTCGGCTTCCTCAGCGGCGAACAGCGCCGGGCAGACGCGGACGCCCAGATGCAAGTACGTCATCCCTCCGGCATCCTCATTGCCACCATCCTCGAAATGGCCTCTGCACATCCGGCGATTTGATCATCCGACGCGTACTGGGAACGGACACGGCAAAGTATAACTCGGAATAAGGGGTATGCTAGAATACAGGCGAGTGGGGAACATGCAGCGACAAAGACGAACGAACAGAGTTAACGACATATTGACTGACAGCTGGCGACGGAAAGTGTCTCTACAGAGGAGCGAAACGTGCATGGCCCGAATAACGATACAATACTGGAGACGGTGCGGAGATGTACAGAGCGCAGGAGGAAGACCATTAGCAAAGAAGCAAGACGTCGTGGAATACCAAAAGGGAATATCGAGGATCAGTCTTCGGGGAATACCAGCCAGGGCGGTTCGCACAGCGCAGCGGCCAGGCTTCTAAGACGAAAAACGAATTCGAAGTTCAAAGTCCGTAGCGCCGTTCGGCCAATTACAGGACCGTCGATCTCGTCGGAGGAGATTTGGAGACCAGGCTAGTGGTCGGTCGTCAAGTCTTCAGCGTCATGCTCCGACGTCTCCGCAGAAGAGGCAGCACCCCCATCATTGTGGAACGGCATCCTGTTCTTCTTTGTGCGCGACGACTGGTGTGAGTGCATCTGGATCATGTGTCTGTGCCTCCGCGCTGGATCTTTGAAGCGTTCGCTGCAGTAGATGCATTGGTGCGGCGCCAGGCCCGTGCTGTTACGCAACGAGTCGCGAGTCAGATGAAGATGAAACACGTCAAAGTCAAATTCGCACTCACTGGGTGTTAAGGTGCGTGTCCAGATTGCTCTTCTGGGCGAACCCCTTGCCACAAAAGTGACACTTGCACGGTCTGGGAATCGAGTATCAGCGCCCTGCTTCGGAAACCTGCGGCACGAGCGGCGCACCTGAGCTGAAGATGCTTTGATTCAATGTGTCGTTTGACCAGGTGCTTCTTCGAGGAGTAGCCACACCGCCTGGTGGTGCCTTTTTCCTCGATCACCCATGTGCACTCGAAGTCGGTGCCCGTGCTGGTCTCCGGCGACGGGTGTGTCCACTCGGTCCACGCAGTACTTTTCCGATCGTCCTCAGGATCCGCCCTGGGCGCTGCGAACGCAGGGACGGCGGCGGGCGCCATTGATTGAGCGAGAATCGCGCCACCGCCGCTCGACGAATTTGACTGATGACCAGGGTGGGGATGCCTCGCTGGTCGCATTTCGACGTCGCTGTAGTCCGACTCAACGCCGTACCTGTGAGAGACACTGGCCTCCGCCCTGTCGACTGGGCGCAGTTGGTAGCTGGGGGGCTCAGGGAGCGTCGGCGGCGAGGCGCTGCGGGCCGAGATGGCCCTCCTGGGCGCATTGTTGTGGGAAAACCTGATGCGAGAAGTTCAGGTACTTTGTCGCGGCGGCGACCCATGACTGGTACTCACCTAGGATGTTTTAGGAACCGATCCGAGGGACTGGACGCCGACTCGTCGTCGCTGCGCATTTATCGTGAGTACTGTGGCGTCGAGGCAATGTAGTGGGTACTCACTCAGTTTCCGCCGAGGAGCATCTCTTACGAGAATAGTACGAGCGCGGTGGTGTCGACTCGGGCGAGGGCTGCGAAGAATACGTCCTACAGTATAGGGACGGCGGTCAGCTTCCATCAAAGTTCATCTTCAGCGGACTCACTGCGAGGAGCTCCTCGACGGAGGGCTAGAATACCCGGAGCTCGAGTCGACATCGGATTGAGGCGGTCTATACTTCACGTATATCACCGGTTCAGGCGATCGCGGCTCTTCCTTGGGAGTCCAGCGGGCCCACATGTAGGTGGCGGTAGGCAGTTCGTATACGGATAGCGGCAGTTGAGTCTTTTTGGCCGCATAGCTCGAGATAGCGTGCTTCTCCAGCAATGACTCGGTCCTGAACGGGAGAAGAAAGTGAGCTGCAATAGAGAAACACAGTCGGCGGGCGAATACTGACTGTGGCGGCGTGATGCATCGAACGGGTGTTGGGGGCGAGAAAGACGAATCTGTCTGTGGCGAGGGGGCGTCAAGAGGTGGGAGACGGTATGGCCTGCGCATGAGGCCGTTTGAAGGACATTGATCGAAGTTTGCGGCGGGGTACCTATGCGGAGGGCATTGTGGCGGAGGTCAGTACAACGATTCCCCGCACTCAAATCCAAGGAGAGACGATCAGGAACGGTGCAAAACGTGTTTGCGGTATTCAAAATACCGTTAGTGATGCCGCCAGAGGGCGGAGCATTGGCAATTAATCACTCGCCACACTCACCGTCCGACGGTCCCGGGATGGAAGTCGCTGTGGCGGGGCGGCATCGCGAAGGGCGCGTTCTCACAGAAGCTATCGCAAGGGACGAAAGGGGAGCTTCGGGAAGCTGTGCGTGCGCTGGTTCAGAGCAAAGGGGACTCCAGGAAGGCGGGGGGAACGTAATGTGAGGACAAGGGAGGGGCGGATTCTTATAGCGGCGCGGAGGGCTGGTCGGCTCTTGAAATCGAGTATCAAAGGAGGCGCCGTGGGCGCGTGGGAGGTGATCCAAAACAGCACTGGAGCGAGGATCGCGATAGGTGCGAACTGCTGGGATATTGACGGGGGACAAGAACAACGCTGGCGACAATCTCGTGCGCGCCCGGCCATTCTCTGGTAGCCAACGGGCGTCTCCCCGCCCGTGTCTGCCATGCCCAGTGCCACCCGCCGGAGCTCGGCGCGGCCATCTGCGGACCCACACGGGCAAACCGAGCCAAAGTTCATTTCCCCCATTGGGCCGTTCCACGTGGGCGGCTTCCCGCGAGCCTTGGCGCCGGCACACGCCTCTCGAGCTTTGACACAGCTCCCAACGCGATCGCTCTCCTCGCCCACGTTTCACACTCCCGCCGGCATCGCAGCAATCGGCGGTGGTCCCGGCCAACGCAGGCTGTACATGGCAGATACCATAGGATCTCTTCAATTTCGGCAGAGGGTCGCCAGCTAAACGCTGTTGCGGAACAAGAGAAATCGAGCTAGTACGTTGCTGGTAGCTCCCGCCCTTGTGTGCTGCTGATTTTGCGCACCCACAGAGACTCAGCTTGTGACTTGTTCTTCAGGACGGAAGGCAGCACGAGGGACTGCGGCTGTCTCAGCAGACCGGCGAGGCGCATCTCCTGTGATCCACCCTCGCTCAAGGCCCGCTTCAAGCGTCTCTTCTAGAGCGACGAAGCATTCAGAGCGGTGAGTGCCACAAACGCTCGTGATAGGCGGAGTTAGGAAGCTACCCGCGACCGTCGACGGTAGCCCAGATTTTGCATGCCTTGCTTCAGCGAAGACCCCGTGTTGGCGCGCTAGATTCCACTGGGTGGACTCGCACCTGGCCAATCTCCGGTCAATAATAGGCGCACAGAACTCTTCTCTCCTCGTTTCCTCCGATCCACGTCGGTCTCTTCTGAATCTCTGCGCCAGTGAAAATCCGTGGAAGGTCGTAGCTGTTCCCTTCCGCTGTTCTGCTCTTCCACGAAGGCCTTTTGTTTAGATGCCGGCCCCACACGCATGCTGTTCTGACTCGCAAAGCGCTGCCTCGAGTCGAGTCGTATTGCCGGAGAGCGCTATGCGAGTTATAACCCCCGATACAGTGTGCCAGTAGACGGATTCTGTGGAGGAGTATGCGGCTGCGGGCGGGAGGCCATATCTGACATATCGCGCCTGTGCGGGATCCTTGCCCGACGCACTACGGAGGGAGTGTCCAGGTCGACGCCAGCGCATCTATTCTCGTCAGTGCGACTCAACTCATTTCCCCCATAACTGGAATGGATGGGAATAACTCGACAGCTGGTCGCGCCGGTGCGGTGACATTGCTGGTAACCTTACGTGCCACGGTGCCCGCATATCATTCCATCTTTGCTTCCCATACTCGGCAACTGCTCGTCTGAACTCCCCTCCCTCGCAAAGAGTCCCGAAGCCGCACCCTCCTCCTCCTGGTATCCTGCACAGGCCGGCAACTCCGCAACTGCCCGGTACCCGGTCAACATAGTCCCATAATTCTGCGGGTCGGGCGGAGAACCGGTCTTCATGCACTCATGTCCGAGGAGCGCTGTGCCGGGATCCTCGATGCTCTAATCTGGCATAGTCAGCACCGCTCTGCCCCACGAGCCAGGCTGGGTGTCTAGATGGGCTCCGCGGAGAGAAGACACCCTTGGCACAGCTAGACGCTATGATGCTTCGGCGGCGCATGACCTATACTGAACGCTGGAGAAGGCAGTTGCTTCTTGTGTCTTTCCGCCGACTACGAGTCAGAGTGTGCAAGCAACTTCCGAGTAGCAGGATGTATGGTATATAAATATACTATGGGGCGCTAAGCTACAAGTTGTAGGAGTATGTACAGTACTACGGTCTACAGTATGAGTATATGTAGGATACTTACTCTACGATGATTACACTAGGGTTGCGATACAACAATATAGGGCTATACACTGGTGACGGAGATAGAGAGGCGACGACGATAGGGAAAGTCTATAGAGTCTATAGGAGAGATGCAGACCTCAGTTGTGAGCGACGCGCTCGCGCTTGCGTCCTTGAGATTTCTCAGGAGTTCTCTGGCGTGAGGCCGTGTCTCTCACAGAGATGAGCAAACCGGTCGTTGGCAGTACGGAACTGCCGACCGCACTCGATGCACGGCGCAGTCACTGTACTGTGAATTCCTCATGTCAGAGGCTGAGTGCGAAGGGTAACAGAACCCGGGCTGGGTCACTCACTGCACCCATTGATGTCTAGCAAAGCGGACGAGTTCCTTGAACTTCCAGCCGCAGATGGTGCAAACGACGGGCCCCCTGGATCGAATGACTGTCAGACACCGAGGTGTGCAGCTGAAGCAGGCGGACGACGTACATATGCACTCCGTGTACAGCGCGTAAGTGATCTTGCGCCTGGGTAATATGAACTGCAGCGGGACAGTGACCCCCACGAATGTGGTCAGCACATATGAGGAGCTCAGGGTTGCCGGTCCTCTTGTAGTAACCAATGAAGTCACTGGGGGGAGAGAATGCACGGGGTCAGCGACTGTGGCGGAGCATTGGCTGCGAGACGGGCTCGCAGCGTGGTTTAGAGAATACGACTCACGCCATCGCAGTGTCCGTGTCGTTGCCGTGCAGGGAAATGCGTTCGGTGTTCGCTGAGCATCGATACGACTCCGCGAGGAGGATTTAATAGCGTACCTACTGAGCGTCCGCACACCGTCTCCAGCGCGCTCTTAGCGGTGAGGAGAATCCACATCTCCCGGCGCGCACATGCCTCGATGCACGGAGGACGAGATACTGGCAGCGCGCCGTACGAGGGAGAACAGATGGGGGCCCATGACGCGCAACTCTCGGGCACCAGCACATGCTGTGTGCGATCGATGCGTGATCCCCGTGTTATTAGGAGGGACGGACTCACCTTGACGAATGGCGGCGCGCGCAGAGAGCGATGGGGCGACCGGGCACCCAAGGACACGGGAGCTCGCAAGGGTGGCGGCTCGACCAAAGTCGCCCCGCCACACCCGCCACGCCCGCCACAGCTCAGAAAGCCCATCCCGCCCGCACGCCCGAGTACGCTGGACCCTTCCTTGGACGCGGCTAGACGGCTGGCGGCGGGCGGCCAGTCGACAGACTTGCCGCCGTCGCCCGGTGCAGTCCCTTCTCCGGCCCTCGGGGGAGCCTCCGTCGGGCTGTATCGATTGTGGGTGGCCGTGTGTACCTTTGGATGGACTTGAGGCCCGGGGGAGGAGTCGTTACACGTATTCCGTCGTGCGAGCCCCATGTTCGCCCTCGCGCGCTGTCGAGCACCCAGTACCCAGCACCGTTGTGGATGAGACTGATCGTCCAGACGAGGTGGGCAAGCGGAGCTGATTGGCATCGCGCAGGGCGCTGCCGCTGCTGCCCCAGAGTTCGGGGGGAGAGCGCGCAGCAGCAGCGATGATGGGCCGCCAAACGAACAGAGGTTGTGCGCGCCGCCATGCGCCACGCCGGGGGTACGCACGCCACAGACGGTGTCGGTGCGCGGTATGGCCTCTGCTGGCCCTGATCGGGGGTGTGGAACCGAGCCTGAGTCGATCCGCTCATGTGGTCGTAGGAGAGCTGTCCGCGTTGACGCGTTGACGTAGGCCATGAGAGCCTCGGTGCGACGGGTCGGGGTTGATTGCTGTAGAGTCCAAACGCACTGGATGTTGGAAGTGAGCTCCTGTTGCAATTCGGGGGGTGTGGCGACGACTTCCTAGGCTATCCCAGATAGGGTGCTCACCATCCTGGACGGTAGTTTGGCCCCTCAGGAGACTTCTTGTTCTGCAAAACAAAGCAGTACAAAGTCGACGCCACAGTCTAGGAGCCGTTGGGTAGCATGCGGCAGAGGGTTGACGGACCGCTCGAATAGTCGGTTGCCTCATGGCCGCCAATCCAGACGAGAAAATTGACAGAGTTACCTGGACTATCAGAAATACTGATCACAACAGCGGAAGTATTCCTCCCACCTTCTTTGTGGGTGCAAACGCCGGGTGACCGTGCCCTCCGCGTCCGAACGCGCATGGAGAGAAGCTCTCCGCCTGACCTGTCTCTGATCTATGCGAGGGCTCAGTGGAGGTCCGTACGGCGGAGAGGAGCCACTAACCACACCGTTTCAGCGTAGTCCACGAACCACACCGCAACGAGACGATTGCGCCGTTTGCGAAGGAGATAGAGACCGAGAGGGCCGAGGTGAGCTCAAGCTGGCACTGGACTACGGCGGTGTCGTCGGCAAGTTGCTGCTTGCGGAGGCGCTCGGGGCCGTCGGTTGGGCAAAATGGGCGCTCCCGGCCGATCAGCTCGACGATTGGCCACCGATCCGAACGTTCCATCGCGGGAGTATACGAGATCACCTTGCCGATCCTCCAGTTCCTGCCAGAAGGGGAACAACACAAGTCTCTTTCGCTTGGTGGCTAAACGATGCGGAGGCTGGCTCGAGTTGCATAAGCAAGTCGGCCCAGGGTCACATTTTCTGAGAGAAACGCACAATTTCCCATGAGCCTGAGGTGGGCGTCGCGCTTCGGATTGCGGTCCTACTTACTTACGTGTGGTCCGTCTGTGCTCGGGCTTGGGACCGCTCACCCTGATGATCACCGCACCGCAGAGCGCAATACACACTCAACTCGAGCGTTGAGTCCGAGTAGCCATGCTAACCACCACAAACTCGAGGCCGCAGCCATCATCCGACTGGTATTGAGTCGTTCAAGATTCGCGCCTGCCAGATACCGACTTGCCACATCTCGGCCACAAGAATTGTGTTGCTAGCGTCACAGTTCGACCGGAGCGCACTGGTCCAAGGTTGGTTGGAGTCATGGCAGGAACTCGTAGTAGGAGGGAACCCTGCAGGCACTGGATGTGGTTGAGAGGTCGCCACTGCCGTCATTTGCGCGACGCGACCTGGTCCTAACCCTGATCCTGCCCCTGCAGTGAGACCGAGTCACGGCTGGTACAGGGAGCTCTGAACTCACCGTAGTGAGGACGGCGCTCCGACGGTTGCGTCGGTGTTAACTGTGCAGCTGGGATGACTGGTTAAGGTTGTGGCGGGTGACAGATGCGTCAAAATCAATACTTGATTGTGTCGTCGTTGAAGACAATGATCTCATATGTACATGTCAGCTGGTCGCCTCAATCGCTCGAATACCTTGTTCAAGTTGGGTTGGCGACTGTTGGCGAGCGGTATGAGCTGAAGCCTCGGAGGCATCGTACAAGCAGCGAGAGGTCGATGTGGCTGATAGGAATTCTACGGGTTGAATATAACGGCTACCATTGCCAACGCCGCCATGATCCTGGCGGCTGACAATACAATACTTGGGCCACTCAATCATAGTAGAAAAAGGCTGAGCGACTGGAAAAGACAGAACACGGAATGAAGCAACTTGTCATGCACATTTACCTCTATGCAGAGCCCAAGCAAATTCTTTCTACCCGGTCTATTTTCGTTCACAATCCATAAGGCCTGAGAATAGGCCATGCGGCTTCGTCAGCTGCGGATTGTGAAGAGCGAACGCACCCGTTGCTATCATACAAACAGCGAGGACTGCCTGTTACTCGTGGGATACAATGAGAGATGTTTCTGCACGTTCTGAAGCACTGCAAAAACAAATCTCGGCGAAACCTTGGCACCTTCACTCACGGGATCCTGACGCTGTGGCCGAGGGCGTGCAGGTGGGGGCGAGACGTTTCGAGAGCACCTGAGTGAGCGCGCCATGCGAGACCCATTGATATGTTCTTCCGCACGATTCTGAGAGACGGTTGGTGATGACCACTTTGGGTGTGCTTGACGATCCAATCATCATCCAAAGCGTCATAGCGGCCAGACTGCCTTGCAACGTGCGGCGTCGCTGTAGCCGCTTGAGGCCATCGGGGAGGCGAGCCCGTGCTGAGGTACCGTCTAGAATGGCATGGAATCTGGCTGTGAAAGTGGCCGGATCAGAGGCAGCATGTGTTCTCCGGTACGTGGCGGAGACGGCGTGGGCGAAGAGCGACAGTCTCGAGGCTGCTGCTGGACACAGGGCGAGCAGACAGCGGCGAGCGCGAGAGATACGCAGAGACGTGCGGGTGGCGGACGCGGGGATATCACGGCAAGGCGGTGGTGGTGGACGCAGACGCAGAGGACGAGCAGAGACAGTCGCCGGGAGAGGCGTGGCCGGGCGTCTGACGGGAACGCGGGAGGGATGCCGGGCGGGCAGTCGAATGGCGGACACCGCGTCTTCTGGCGAACCTCCACATCGATTCGCTGGCTTTGTCCTCCTCCCCCCTCCCTGCTCGCAGAGCACGGGCTCTCCAGCCCCCCCGTCTTCCCGCCAACATGTCTCCTGGTTCCTCACGACTCCCCCGCCATGTCCTCTTCAGTCTCCTCCTTGCATTTCTCTCGTGTCTTCCCGCCGTTCACGCCCAGGCCATCTCGACCAGCATGCCCGTTCCGCCACTCCAGTGGATTGAGCTGACAGACCTCCTCGCTGGTTCCGCCGCGCCGCCCTTGAAGGACGCGACTATTGGCTACGACGATGTGAACAGGGTTCTTCTGATATTTGGAGGCGAGTCCCAACAAGGTTTCCCAACCAAAGCGACCTATGCGTGCGTCTGTCCCCGTTATCGCTCAAGCTGAGCACATATGCTGAGGGTGGATACCCAAAGTTTGGACCTCAGCTCGCTCCAATGGTCGACCCCGGTTGCGCCCTCCGGCCTGGACCAGACACCTTCAGTCAGGTCGGCGATGATAGGTGGCGATGATTCGGCGGCGAGCTAGTGAGTTCTGTCGCTTCATGGTTTGCTGTCCTGAACTCAACCATTGTAGTCGTCACGGTCATGTGGTAGTAGGCGGAGAGAGTTCGGACGGTAGCGCTGTGGCTGATGTTTGGGTACGTCCTCTTCAGCATGTGTCGGGGCGCACCGTTGCCTAACATACCCCAAGGAATACAGCTACACCAGTAAGTTCTGGGCCCAGGTCGGATTGTCCCCAGGTGGCCCTTCCGCTCGTTACGGCGCCGTGGGTGGCATTGACCCGCGCACAAGCGACTCTCAGGGCACCGTCTTGAACAACACCATCTATATGGCCGGCGGATACGATGGGAAGAACCTCTACCCTCTATCGGAGATATGGCAGCTCAGCGTCGGTGGAACGCTCTCCTCCAATCTTCCCAACTCAGTCACAGGCAGTTGGAGTCGTGTGAATGTGGACGGTACCATTCCTGGGAGAGTCGCTGTAGGAGGCACGATGGTGGGACACCAGGTCGTTGCTGTTGGAGGGTGTAAATCAGCTGCTTCAAAGCAGTCCATCTTGGATTCCTCCTGTGCCGTGCAGGATGCTCAAATCATCGACACCGCGTCTGGTGGTATCATTAACCCACAACCTTGCCTTGCACCTCGAATCGACCCTGCCGTCGTGCCCAATATGAACGGCGCTTCGTCCAGCTTCAATACACAGGCGTTCGTACTGTTCGGAACATTCAACAGTACGTTATGGGATGACGGTGGCGGATCTGCTCGCGGAGAAGTCGTGAGTCTTCCTCCCTGCCATCAACATGATAAGGGTGCATGCTGACGTGATCATTGAATAGGATGTTCTTGATATTGGAACAGGTTCGTTGGCATTCAAAACACAGAGAAGGACTGATCCTTACCCAATTTCCCCCAGGCGCGTGGGCTCGTGTCCTACCTTCAGGCGATCCCGGTTCAAACGGAAAGCCCAAGTATCCTGTTCCCCGACAAGGCGCTGCAGCCCTCTCGTGGTCACAGCCGCTGGTAGGCGATACATCCATCCCTGCGTCGGACACGATCATCTTCGGCGGACGTGACGCAGCAGGAAACTACCTCTCGGATGTATGGCTCTTGAGAGCATACAATGCCACGCTAACCAAGACGAATCAAACGTGGTCAGGATTTGGGAGCGGGTCCCTGGCTACTGGCATCAGTGCCAACGGAGTAGGTGTCACTGTTGAGTACATGACAGAGTGTGCCACTTCGCTTGGCCGGTCATCCACCACCTCCGGTTCACCCACCTCTGGTTCCTCTGCCAGCTCGCCGACTAGTACCGGCTCAGGATCTGAAACGGGACAAGCGTCACCGTCGCCGCAGGCATTCGCATACGACACGTCGACTCTCCACAAGTCCCTTGCGGCCGTCTCCATCGCACTCTTCTTCCCTGCTGTAGCTCTCTACCGTCTTTCTTCCCCTTCCGTTGGCTCCTCACAGCTCACAGATCGCAACATATCTCTTATGTACCTCGGCGTCGTCGTTGGGGTCGCCGCATATGCGCTCGGAGTTGTCGGCCTTGCGACTTCTTTCACCTCTATCACCGCCATGTCACCCTCGTCTCTCGCCAGGCGGTCGACGTCTCCTCTTCACCTCCAGACCACGCACGCCAAGGCCGGATTGGCTCTGTTTGCAGGCCTGTACGGTCTTGTTCCTATGCTCCAGCTCATCGCGTTGTGCTTGAGGGGACCCGAGCTGAAAGACTCGGAGATTGAGGGAAGGCATCGTGCCGACTCTACTTTAGAGAAGTTGAGCGTGAACGAGCGTGCAGCTAGTCCTTCGGCGCGCTCCGAGCCGACATTGTCGAATACGGGCGAGGGGAAGAGGAGGGTGAGGTCATGGGCTGGGATAGGCACTTGGGCTGGTATAACTGGTCGACGATCGAACGAGACTGCGACAGATGAACAGACCCAAACACCATCACAGCGATCCTTCGAAGTCGTAAACAGGCCGATTCGCCAACGTCGCGCTAGTGGAAACAGCCTTGCCGCATTCTCCGACCCACGACCCAGCCACAGACCACGCAACCTAAGCGACATGAGCTGGCTGGACCCGCGACTAGGCACGAACGGCACGGTGCGTCATCTCCCTATCATGCGGTGCTGTGTGTAGGTGCTAACCTGTGTGATTGCGTGGTAGGGTGGAGGCGTTAGCCCTTTTGACCGAAGAGAACCCTGGACACCCGGCACGACCCCGATGGAAGTCACCAGCACGAACGGCCTCATGATGAGCCAAGGACCGCCGGACCATCCCGTCCTCCCTCCGCCGTTCGAGGGCGCCGTCCATCTTCTCTTCCACGCCTTCCTGCTCGCGCTCTCCGTCCTGTCGCTCGTTGCCCTTTGGCAGCGGGCCCCGAAGGCAACATTTGGGGTCTTCCTCGCGTGGACGATGGCCTTCTATGCCATCCTCTTTGTGCTCGCATGGAACGGCCGCCCCCGGGAGTCGGTTCTCTCCGTCATCTTCAGCCGCCTGCGCGCGGAACCCACCGCCTTCACGCCCGTCCCCCGCGTAGGCTCCCCCGCGGGCTCGCGACCGCTGTCGATGAACGACTCCGTCGCCGTGCCCTTCCCGTCCGACGGACGGGGTCCGTACCAGCACCATCAGCCGCCGTACCGCGCGAACGGCTACGATCATGACTACGCGACGTCGCACGGGCACATGTCGCCCGACGTCGACGACGATGATGACGAGATGAGGAGACGCGGCAACGTCGGATCGAGGAGGAGCTCAGTCGGCGCGACGTGTCGATCGTGACCGTGCCCAAACGGCGGCTGTACCTGCTCAATCCGAACCCGCCAGAGGATGTGCCAGAAGAGGAGGGGCGCTGATGCACATGGCTGCGTCGTGTACAGCGTGTCCTCGCCCTCAGCATCCCCGCATGGACGGCCGTTATTTATGCCTTTTATGCTCCAGCTCCACATTGGTTCGCCCGTGTGGTTACATCATTACTGTCTCTCATTCCCCACCCTTCCCTGTGCCTCCAGATCTCCCCCTCCCGTCCAACTGTCGTCCATGCAGTTGCCTCAAGTAACTCTCCCTCTCCCCCCTTCTCCTCAACCCCTCTACCCCCTCTTAACCTCTTCTTCCTGGTTCCAAGTCCTGCAGTCCGATGTCGCATTGCTCTTCCCACTCCCGAGATACCGCTGCCGCTGTCGATCCGATTCCCATGGAGCACTCCCTTCACATTTGTTCTTGTAGTTTCCTCACTCATAGTTAATCGCCTCGTCGGACACTAGCTACAAGTTACTGTATTCTGCTGCTGCAAGTATGTTATCAGGTGTGCTGCGTATTGCGTGTGGTGGTGCTGAGTTGCTGGGATGTCCAAGATCCTGAGAGATGAAGAAAGCATATGCGCGAAAGCGTGGTGTGTATTACCGGTGGGTACGCTAGGAGACATCGAGAGCCGGGCAAAGCAGTGCCGGAGAGGACGATGGAGGTGAAACGGATGAACCATAATCCTCCCAAGAGAATCGAGATCATAATCCACAATGGGCGGCCAAGACAGAGGGATGAAAACTGTAAGTAGACGGATGGGGAGTACACACGAGAGCATACGAACCACTTGGCACTATGACCGCTCGCCCTCAACTGCGACGTCGTGTCGCCACTTGTCGACGCGCACGAACTTGGTCGCGTCCTGCATCGGCGGGGGCGTCGGCGGCAGTTGCGGGTACATCATCATCGGGGGCGCCATCGGGGGCGGCCCAAAGAAGCCCGAGCTCATCATCGACGGCGCCCCGAACACCATCGACTGGTGCGCCGCCGCCATCTGTGCCATCTGCGCCTGCGCGAGCATCTGCTGCTGCTGGACCGCCTGCTGCTGCTGCGCGGCCATGAAGAATTGCGACTTGCGCAGCTGCTCGGGGTGCAGGCCCAGCGGCTTGTCGTCTTCGTCCTCGTTGCCGCCTGCGAGCGACGGGTTGAGCGACGACCCGAAGTGTGACACGCGCAGGCCCAGCGGCTTGTCGTCATCGTCGTCATCGTCGCCGCCGCCAGCGCGAGCTGGGGAGTGCGGCGACAGGCTGCTTCCGCCCCCGCCGAGCGATGGAAGCTTCTGCTTCGTCTTGTCGAGGAGGACGATTAGAGGCTTCTCCTCGTCCGAACTGTCGTCATCGCCCACGCGCGAGCGCGCCTGTCGCTGCGCTGCGCGGCCGATCGTTGCGACGAGGGGCACGTCTTCTTCGCTGCTCTCGTCGTCGTCCCGCGCGCCGGGAATCTGCGGGAGGCGAGGGGGCCCGCCAATATTGGGATATCGTGGCCCGGTGCCTGTCGTGCGCCGGGGCCCCTCGTCCTCGTCAGAGTGCCAGCCCGAGGCCTGCGCTCGGGCAGGGACCGGCGCGTCGCTCGAGTCGCTGTCATCGTCGGACTCGTCATCGTCGTCTACAGGCGGCGGAGGCGCGCGCCTGACGGTCGTCTTAGGGATTGCAGGGAGGACCGGTGGTGCTGAGTTCGACTCGGTAATCCCTGGGGAGGAAGTCTGAGGTGCAGGAGAAGTGGGTGCGTTGGGAGGCTGCTCTTCCCTCTCTTTGCCCTTTCCTTTCTTCTTCTTGCCCTTCTTCTTGTTCTTGGCTTCTTCCTCGGCTTCACGTTTCCTGCGCTCCTCCTCGGCCTGTCGCTCCTGCTCTTCGATGACCTGGAGCTTCGCGAGTTCGCGTTCCCAAAGCGTGTCAACACCGAATACAGAGCGCGTGGTTCCGGCGGCGCCCAGGCCTCCCCCGCCTGGATGGAGACTTTGGCGCGGTGCTCCCGGGATCTCGTCCTCGAAGTCGAGGAGCGGCTTTGCGTTCACAGAGTTGCGACGGGTGAGATTCGGAGCCGAGTTGAACGAGTTCATGTGTTGCGACCCGGGCCGCTTGAGCTCCTCGGGGTTGATCAAAGTGCTCGACCGCACAGGCTGCGTGCGCGCCATCATTGACGGACGATCGTCACCGCGGAATACCCTGAAAAGATGTCAATTAATGCCGCGATATCGCTGTGGTGGAGAACTCATTACCGCTGCTTTCCACGCATCTCCGCCTTGCGTGCCTCTAGGTTGTCAATGAGACTGCGCCCATACAACTTGCCGGCCGGACGTTTGGGTCCAGTAGGTTCATCGGGGTGCACGACGGGCTGAGGTTCAGGCTCCGGCTCCGACTCTGGTTCAATCTGCTCGCCGTCCTCGGTCGCTCGCTTCAAGCGGCCCTCAATATCTGCATATGCAACGTCGCGCTGTCCGTCCACAAGAAGTGTGTTGCGGAATATGAGCTGGGAGAGTGTAAGACTAGCCCGCGGATTTGGTGTGAACGAGTTCGACGCAATGGGTGCCGACAGACCCCCTGGCTCCAGCGTGGACAGCGACGCAGACGCACGGCGTGCAGCCCGCGCTCCAGGCGGAAGGGGCCGACCATCCGTAGACAACTCGAACCCTTCATGAGCGCGAACCGGTGGCGGCGCCGGTGCGGTGGCAGCGCTCTGGAGGGGGCTGGGCATAATGAGGACCTTCGGACGCATAAGATCCATTCGCGAGTATCTCCTCTCGCCCATTGACGGTCGTGAGACGGCCTCCGCGCGGAGAGCGGGCTCGTCGTCCAGCATCATCTGCGTAGCAAGTGTCCCATGTGAGAGCGTACGCGCCCGCTGCGCCTTCGGGTCGAAGCGAGACATGCGGCTGGGGGAAGGCGGGCGGAGTGCGAAGGGATTATCTTCATCGGGCTGGGGCTCGTCGAGCATCTTGCCGATGGACCCGCTGGAGTATGTACGTCCATGATCGAGCCGGGATGCTCGGTCTGGCGACGTCGGACGGAACTCGTTGTTCAGCATCCCACGGGAACCGAGACTGAGTGTGCGCCGGCGGTCATCTCCGGGTGTGGGTGATCGGACTGTCTCGCTTGAAGGAAATGGGACGGTGTGTAGAGGATTGGATAGGGCGATGTTGTCTATGAGAGCGTGTGCGGATGGGCTACGTGCACGCGGAGGTAGGATGGGATTGTTGTCGTATGCCATGGGTGCGTCGAGAGGATCGCCTATGGAGTGTCTGCGTGCCCCAAGGGAATCAGCGGAGGGTTGGGAGTCGAGAAACGCTCCCCCTTCTCCCAGACCATTGAGCAGGTTCCCACTCATCGTGCGCATATGGGGTGGTCGACCGCGTCCTAACATGTCGTGCGGGTTGGGTAGGACTTCAGACTTGTTCCTCTTTCGCTTCTCCTTCTCCTTCCCCTTCTCCTTTTCCTTCTCCTTCGGCACAAGGGCATCGAGACCCCACGAGGCCAGGTCTACCTCCAGGTCCTCCTCTTCCTCCTCTTCCTCATATCCTGCGTCGTACGTCGAATCCCTGCCAAATGGGTTGCGTAGAGCATCAATGGAGGCACGGGACTTGCGGTCGAATGCTCCTGAGCTACGGCTCGCAGGGCGAGGCGCGCTGTCGCCGGTCTCGCTGGGAAGGGATACCCCGAGATAGTCCGTGCTCTTCCGCTCAGGTCGTATGGGTATGTTTCGAAAGGGGAGGAAGATGGCGCTGTCTTGCGCAGACTTCGGAGGCTTTGAAGGGTCATCCTTGTCATTGTCGTACTCTAGAGCAAGATGAGCGGATGTAGGTCGCCCAATGACTTACAACGCACCAATCAGAGCGGCGGCGAGGGCGAGACGGGAGAAGGGTGCGGCCGGCATGACCTGAGTTTCTGTTTGTCTTGAGGTGAGAGAGCCCCGTCACAAGCAATGGCGGTCAACGAGCGGAAGCAGGAGGATGAGAGGGTATATGTGTCGGCCGTCGTAACAGTCCAGCTTAGCCCCGAGCCTCAGCCTGCTTTCCATTCTACGCTGCGATCCGATATGGAAATACCACGTGGCCTTGATCAAAAGCCGGCGCTTATGAAAGTGGTTCGGTCCGGGTCACCCCGGCACTGGGGTTTGCGGCAGTTGCACTCTCAGCACTTACAGGCTCGATGAGATGGATGGTAGTCAGAGCATGTTCATGCGTGCTTGAAGCTGCGAGTGCACCCACTAATGCCCGATTTATTGCTCCGTCACGACGAAATTGCTAAGTAACAGTCATGGTCGAGACACTTCGAGTCAGCTTGTGGCGACTGACTTACTTACATTGCAACTGCAAATCAACCTTCAGAGCACCGACGGCCAACGCTGGCCAGCTGCGCCCTGGATCAAGCTGCTGTCCGACCACGACCGGCCATCAATTGAAGCGTTTGAGAATGCACCGCCGATTTACTTATCGGGACAGTGGAGGAGCAGCTGCCGACCACAGCAGCCAGGATGTACCAGGCTAAGTTTTCGCAGCACATGCAGGTGAACGAGCAGAGGTCTCTCACTGTGCTTGCAAGGTCACAAAGCCTCCGCGTGGTTCCTGGGAGGGATGGCGCGTGTGTGCGAGTCACGGGCGCGTGAATGCGTCTCGTGATCGCGTTTCGCGCTGTGCAACTGATCTCGATTATGACACGTCAGTACTTGGTCCGCCAGAGTAGGCCGCGGTTGCCCCGAACGGCATACTTATACCCAGCGACGTGTACAGCAGCCTCAAGCCCTTTCTCTCCGACCTGCTCGACACCCTCTCCTCGCTGCCGTTGACGGCCTCCCCTCTCCTCAGCCATGCGGCTGTTCCGTACCCTTCTGACGCTCGGTGTCTGCACCCTTTCCGTCTTTGCCCAGGACGCCGGCAAGGAGAAGCACGCGTATCAGGTCTGTCTGCGACATGCTCTCTCGAGCCAAATGTGAAGAAGACTCAACAACCTGCAGAGTGATGTCGCTCGCCTGCGCAAGATCGTCATCAACAGCCTCTACTCCCACAGGTCCGTTTGTCTACATCTCGCCAGACATGCCAAAGTCTGACTTCTCTGCAGAGATGTCTTCCTCCGAGAGCTGATCTCGAACGCAAATGATGCTCTTGAGAAGCTGCGACTAACCTCCCTCACGGAGCCGGATGTCCTCAGTGGTGCAGAGCAGATGAACATTACCATTCAGGCTATCAGGGACGAGGATGGTGCAGGACGTATCATTATCACAGGTGCGTACATCTCCGCAGCGTTTATGAGCGTCGCGCTCATTGTATGCGCCAAGACACGGGTATTGGCATGACGGCGGATGAGCTCAAGACCAATCTCGGTACTCTCGCGAAGTCGGGCACGTCCGACTTCCTCTCAAGGGCAGAGAGCGACACCTCGGGCACTGGCAACCTCATCGGCGCATTCGGACTTGGTTTCTACAGCAGCTTCCTTATTGCAGATCGCGTGCAGGTCGCCTCCCTGGCGGCCAGGTCATCAAAAAATCCCGACCCCAAGCAGTATGTCTTCACCTCCGGGGCAGACGAGAACTCGTTTGAAGTCTTTGCGGACCCTCGCGGTAACACCCTTGGTCGTGGTACGGAGATCACGCTCTTCGTCAAAGGAGATGCTGGTGAATACCTCAACGAGCAGACGATCAAGGACCTGGTGTGAGCACAAATTGCACTCCCTCAAATCCTCTGACTTACTCACGATACGCTATGTGCAGTAACAAGCACTCTTCCTTCTCAACGTCCTTCCCCATCTATCTCCTCACAAATCGGGTCGAGATGGTACCGCAGGAAGTGTCCGAGGAGCAGGAGGTTGTCGCCGCTGAGGAGAAGCCAGAGACCGCGGAGACTCCCAATGCAGACGTCGACGAAGACGAGGTCGTCATCGAAGATGTCACCGAGGAGGTCGAGGAGAAGAAGAAGCGCAAAGAGCCCGAGTTGGTCCCCGTGACTCGCGAGGAATGGGTTCAGTTGAACTCGCAGCCTCCCCTCTGGATGCGGTAAGTCATCAGCGTGTTTCTTCGCTGCATTCCCACTTAAGAGACTTGCTCCAGCGATCCGAAGACTGTCACCGACGAGGAATACGAGAACTTCTACCAGGCGACGTACAAGGACTTCAACAAGCCCTTGGCATGGTATCACTTCTCTGGTGATTCTGGCTCCGGTGTCTCCTTCCGTGCTTTGATTTACATCCCCGCGCAACTGTGAGCTCTATATCCTGCTCTTCGGGCGAGCAGGTCTGACGGGTTGTATACAGTGATGACAGCTACTGGCAGAATCCGCTTCAAAGCGTTACGAAGGACATTCGTTTGATGGTCAAGCGTGTGTTCATCACGTCCGACCTCGGCGAGGACGCCCTCCCCAAGTGGGCGAATTGGGTCAAGGTCGTCGTCGACGCGGAGGACCTCCCTCTCAACGTCTCGCGCGAGACCCTGCAATCCAACGCCTTCCTCAAGCAGCTCCGCGGGATCATCCTCAAGCGCCTCCTCCAGATGCTCCACCGCATCATGGAAGAGGACCCCGAGAAGTGGGAGAAGATCCAGGAAGTGTACGGGAACGTGTTTAAGCTGGGAGCGGTCGAGGACCACAAGAACCGCGACAAGCTCGTGCAGCTCGTGCGCTTTGCGACGAACCAGCGCAACAGCACCTCACTCGACGAGTACCTCGAGAACAAGAAGCAGGGCCAGAACCAGATCTTCTACCTCGCAGATATGGGCAAGTCGCCTGAGGAGCTGTCCAAGAGCGTCTTCATTGAGAAGCTCCATGCGCGTGGGTACGAGGTCCTGCTCTTGGGCGACCCGCTGGATGAGGTGTTCATCACCAACATCCGCCGCTGGAAGTGAGTAGATCTGGTCAGTCGTCCTATGTATTTTGCTGACGAACGTGCAGGAAGATTGGCTTCCAGGACGTTGCCAAGGCCGGTCTGAAGTTTGGTGACGAAGGTACGCGTGACGGAGCGCCTGCACCATGCGTTGTACTGAATGTGATACGACAGAGATGACCGCCGAGGAGGAAAAGGCTGAACAGGCCGCTCTGACGGAGAAGTACAAGCCCCTCATCGAGTGGCTCCGCAAGGAGGTCCGCGAGAAGGGTGCGGCCCGTGATGGTACGCCACCTCGGGTTTTACTACAACCCTGTTGCTGACTGTTGCTGACACGCAAATCCAGTCATCATCTCCAACCGCCTCGTCGCCAGCTCATGCGCCATCGTCGCCGACGAGCACGGGTACACCGCCAACCTCGAGAAGCTCATCAGCTCCTCGCATGCCCAGGTGAACCACAAGCACATGTGGGACTTCGCCAAGAAGCAGAAGGTGCTCGAGATCAACCCGCGCTCGCCGCTCATCGAGGGTCTCCTCCACCGCATCGAACAGCTCCCCGCCGAGGGCGAGGAGCGCGACATCGAGGCTGAGGACGAGCTCCGCGAGGTCGCCACCGTCCTCGTCGACGGTGCGCTCGTCCGCTCCGGCTTCGCTGTCACGGATTCGAACGAGTGAGTGAACGCAACCTGTGCCTCTCACTTCGCTCCTGTCCCCCCGGGCGCTGACAGAACATTGCCCTGACAGTTTCTTCATGCGCGTGGACCGCATCCTCCGCCGCTCGCTGGGGGTCTCGGAGACTGCGCCGACGGACACGACTGTCAAGCCCGCACCCCCCGTCGACCCCGAGCTTCCCGCGGATGCCGACGTGCCCGATATCGACGAGTTCCTCGAGAGCGGACATGGGAAGGTCTCGTGGGAGGTAGAGGAAATTGACGAGTTTGGTAACGTCGTGAAGGACGTGCCTGTCGAGCAGAAGCGTCACGATGAGCTCTGAGGTCGAGCTCGAGCTTGTCCATGTGGGTACTTTGAGGGAAAGCTTGTGCACGATGTATCAAAATCTGAAGTACATGAAGTAACTTATTGGAATCAACTGGGTTTCTGGATCATCACGGTTGGGTCGCCTCACAGTACTTCGAAGGTCGTCGCAGCAGTTCAAGCTGGTGAAGCTGTGGAATGCGAGATGTTGCGCGGAGCGCCCGGACAAGAGGTCGACGCTGCACGAGCGCTTCTAGCAACTCCTTCCCTTCGTCCCACCGAATCATGGCTGCTATACCACCACCAGCTTTCGCCGTGCCGCCCCCGCTTCCCCCAGGATGGACAGAACATATTGGTATGTGGCACAGGACCTGAATAAGTTGCATTCGATGTTTACAGGTAACACCACAGGCCCAAACGGCCAGCCATACTACTTCAACGCAGTCACGCAAGAGTCAACGTACGTGCGACCCTTGCCGGCGTTCCCCATAATTCCTCAAGCTGTAGCAGCTGCGCCCGCGCAGAAGAAGCCTAAGAAAGAGAAGCCCGCCGTGAAGACCCCGATTCCCGGGACGCCATGGCTGCGCGTCATCACCACGGAGGGGAACACGTTCTACACACATACGGGCGAGAAGCGCAGCATCTGGAATGTGCCCGAGGAAATCAAGGATGCGGTCGAGCAGCTGGAGCGCGAGGAAGCGCTGAAGAAGGCAGAGCAAGCTAGGAAGGCGGAGGAGGCTAGGATGAAGGAGGTCGAGAGGGTACAGTCGGAGGTGCAGGAGATGGTGGCGGCAAAGCGGAAGGCGGAGGGACCTGTGCCTGTGGATGAGGTTGTGGTCACTAAGAGGGCGAAGGTTGAGGATGAGGCTGAGGAGGACGAAGAAGAGGACGAAGACGAGGACAGTGAAGAGGAGGAATGGCAGAAGGAAGCGGCCGCGCAACTCGCGGCGGAAGCTGAGGAAGAAGAGCGGAAACGTGAAGAGGAGAAAAGGCGACTGGAGGAGGAGGCGAGAAAGCTCAAAGAGGCGGAGAAGCAGAAGGGGTCGGCTCAGCTGAACATGCCTGAACGGGTTGACCTGTCACTCGACGAAGCCAAGGCTCTGTTCAAGGTGTGTGGCTACATTGCTTGCGCGCTATGTCGCGTCTGCATGCGTTGGTGCTGAATGCGCATTGCTCAGACCCTCCTGCGGGAGAAGAACATCAACCCCCTCCACCCTTGGGACACATCACTCCCGCTGTTCGTATCCGATCCTCGATATGTCCTCCTTCCCTCTGTCTCGGCACGTCGTGAAGCGTTTGACGAGTACTGCCGCGACCGCGCGAGGGAACTGCGACAGTCCAAAGTGAAGGTCGAGAAGGAGACCCTGGATCCCAAGGCAGAGTTCGATCGCTTGCTCAGGGAAGATGTGAAGAGCACGCGGACCAGTTGGACTGAGTGGCGGAGGCAGTGGAAGAAGGACCGCCGGTTTTATGGCTGGGGCCGCGATGACAAGGAGAGGGAGAAGCGTTTCCGAGACTACCTGAAAGAGCTCGGCGAAAGTGAGCCGCTACTGTCCAGTACACCTTTGTGCTCGCTGAACGGTGTTGCTGCGCTAGAGAAACGCGCTGCGGCGCAGAAGGCTGAAGCGGACTTCTTTGCACTGCTCAAGGAGAGTGGATTGGCAAAGCCAGGGGCAGTGTGGAAGGAGGTATGCGTCATGGCTGTTCATCCATCCATTGACACTGACACCGTGCTGGCCGTAGATCAAGAAAAATCTGGTGTCAGACCCTCGATACGACGCAGTGGGGTCTTCGTCTCTGCGAGAGGAGCTCTTCAATACGTACATCAAAGCAGGTGCATCAGATCCTACGGGGTCACAACCGACAGATGCGACGTCGCAGCCACAACCTGGCCCAACGCCTGAGGAAGACGAAGCAGAGCATGAGCGTCGGCGTCAAGAACGCAAAGAGCGCGCCGTTAGGGAGCGAGAGGAGAAGGTCCGAGCGGAGCGAAGTAAGCTGGAAGCAGAGATCGACCGTTCCAAGCTTGGCCTGACCAAGGAGGAGGGCGAGCTCGACTTCAGGTGCGCCAGTTGGTCCTAGCCTGTTGATTCGTTATTTGGCGCCACTCACCATTGCTGTGCTTTCAATTATACAGGACGATGCTCACTGATGCGATCCGGGACCCACAGGTATGCTGGCCGTGCTGGGATGGACAGATCGCTGACGGCTCTTTTCCCGACGTCGCTCATCGCAGGTCACTTGGGACTCTGTATTGCCTCAACTCGAGAAAGACCCCCGGTACATCAATTCGCCGCTACCGCGTAACCAGCAGTTGCATCTCTTTCATTCACACGTCAATGCCCTGCGTACCAAGCAGTTGACGAGCCTGCATGCACTATTTGCCTCGCATGCACCGGCCTTGAACACACCCTTCACAGCTCTACCTGTGGCGTCACTGCTGTCGTCCCTCCCGGTGACTAAGCTCGGCTACGACGTCGATCAGCTCGAACGGGAGTATGACAAGTGGCAGCGCGAGCGCACGCATGAGGCCAGACTTGCTTTCGACCAGATGCTCAGCGAAAACTCCTTCGTCGAGTTCTGGGGGCGTCTAGGTAAGATTGGCGGCAAGGGCGTTGATGAGAGCATCAAGTACGACGATATTGGCGATGACGACGAAGAGGAGCAAGTGGACATGAAGGCGCTCGCAAAGAGCGTAGACCTGAAAGAGATCATCAAGGTCTTGAAGGTAGTACTCCGCACTGCATGCGCGTCGCGACGAGGCTGATGTATGCCCGTGGGTATAGAATGACAAGCGCTACCTGGTATTTGATCACATCCCGGAACAACGAGAGCAGTGGTTGAGGGTGCGTTTGTACCGATGTGCCTTCACGACCACGCACAAGACTGACTGATCTCTGATTCAAGGATTACCTGGCGCAGCTGTCAGCGCCAACGCTCTCCGTGCATGTACCACACAAGTGATATCACAAAACGAGACGCGCGCACTCTTGTTGTATGTAGCTCGGGAGCTATTCGAGTACATCGCCCTTTGTTCACCCGAACGACGCCTGTATGAAACACTAGGCGATGACTCAGCATGCGACGTCCTGCGGCGTGTGCTGCGTACTCGCATAAGCTACCGAAGACGCACTGCCTGTGGCTTACGCGGAGAGACCTCCGCGATGACCTATGTGGGCGTACCGTGTCAGTATGCTGGGGCGCAACAGGCGCTCAGATCTCAGAAGTCGTTGCGGAGTAGCTTCGATGTGTCAGGGCACAGGGGCGCGACAGAGCGTTTCCCAAGTATAAGTTCCGTTGGTCGCCGCGGTTGACCGACATCTTATTTCCCTCCCACAACATTCCTCTTACGACCATCATGACTTTCAACGACGACAGCCATACCTACACCCCGGCGACTCCTGGTGATAGCCGTTCTCCTTGCCCAGCTCTCAATGCTCTAGCCAACCACGGGTACTTGTGAGTTGCTCCGTCTGGATATGCACTACGTCACTGTTGCTGTTGCTGAACAACTGCTGAAGGCCCCGCGACGGCCGCAATCTGACTGTCACGCAGCTCGTCTCTGCCATCCGTCATGTATACGGCATATCCCTGCCGTTCGCCACCCTTCTCTCTGTCGGAGGCGTGGTCAAGTGCGGACACCGGGATGGGCTCGGCATGGTGGTCGACCTCCATGAACTTGCGAAGCACAACGCGGTGGAACACGACGGCTCCCTCGTCCATGCGGACACCGCGCCGGGAGCCGTATACGCACCGATTGCGGTCGATCCTGTTCTGCTGCGCCATCTGTTGGAGACGTCCACCACGGATTTCCTCACCCGTAGGGACCTATGCAGGGCACAGCTCACCCGACAGGCAGCCTCACGGCCGCTGAACTCCACGCAGTCCTTCGTGTCGAAGGGCGAGCTCGACCTCATCCACCAGGTCTTCGGGATTCGCAGCTCCGAACGTGCATCCGGAGCTCCAACTGAGAGCGACGAGCTTGTCGTGCCGAAAGCGGTCCTCCAAGAGTGGCTCGGAGATGAGAAACTCCCGGAAGGCTGGAATGGCCCGTTGCGGGAAGTTGGGCTGCTGGAGCTCGTTGGGCAAGTCCGCGAGATCGAGAAGGTGGAGACCGAGATGGTTGCCTCTGGGAAAGCCACCTTGTAGACCTCGCACACGCTCCCTCTCCTTATGGACTCAGATTTCCAGGCGGCCGTCGTCTGTGAAACGTCGCTGACATGCTCTACCGGACTATATTTGTACATTCTGCAGCATCGCGGACTCATACTAGTAGCGTCGCACGAGACGACTCTCATATACCAACATTATACTGCCCGTGACATTCGTTTAGTTCGTACTCGATACCATTCTGTACCTCGCCGCATCTGGATGACCACTTACTGTGTTCCTAACCGCCACTTCGCGAATCGCAATGATAGGCGCTTCGACCTCAGCTCCTTCCTTCTGGCCATACACAACATTACTCACGCCCTGAGGCGCCACACAGAGAGCCAGGAAGCCGTCGGCCGCGAATGAGAGGAAATGAGCGCATCTGCTGAACGACTCGCCCAGGAGAAGTTCTCGGGACAATCGGCTCCGCAACATTACGAGCGTGGAGACCAAGATAGCTCTACGTACCTCTGAGAAAGCCACTACGCACAAGGTACGGGGCAGTCAATTTTAGACTCGGATTCGCATGAGGTATGTCCGTGTACATTTCCCCGGCCGAGGCGATGTCTAGTCTTCTCGAGCTTCTGCTGCAACTCGCGGACTTCAAAGGTGGCGCGATGTATCTCCCTAACGTATAGAGCTCTTGGCAGAGGACTAAGTAGTACTAGGTATGTATACGACCTTCCATACTGAAGTTCTCGCGTCCGTATGCATGTGTCGCTCATTGCCTGGACTCACTGTCAGTGAAGGAGGGCAGTTCGGACTAGTGAGGCCTTGACTCTTGAGAACGTGAGGGGCCGCCTTGCAGCGGCGCTTAACTATGTACGTGCTTCTTGCCTTCAACTTTCTCACTTGGTCAGAGGGGAATCCTCGCTGCTGGATCTAATCCGTGCTACGTGATTTCGTGCAGCATCACTTGACACAGTGAGTGAGCTGACCGAGCAGGTCCAATTGTAGCTTATCGATTTGTGCCGTCCGAGGTGGGGGACCGTGACCTGCCAGGCTGCCATCGAGTCATGTATGTTGACCAACTCTCAGGGGTGGCCAATGCTTTGTGTTTAACCAGGGTTTAACTCCCTCAAGGCTCATGATGTTTACCAGACAAGCCGCCACGGAGTTCTAGCCGCCCACCGAACCAACAGCGCATGACCATTCGATAATTGATGGCACCTCTTGGCCCGCCGAAAGACGATGTAGAGGAGCTTATCACTCCTGTGGCGGGTCAGCTGAAGTCCCAAAATAGGTTCGTACAACGTCGTTCCTCAGGCCCGAAAGCTTTACGTTGGCTAACATCAGGATCAAGATTGTTCCCCGGACTTGTGACCTACCCCAAGGTTCGGGTAAAACGCCGCTCCTCCGTGCTCGCAGCTACGGGTGACGAAATAGGCATGGGATAGGTGCCTAACCCGTTGACGTGGGTGCGTCGATTATGGATAGGCCAATCTGGTCGTTTGTCGCCGGGCCCGTAGATATAAAACGCGCATACGACAGAGATGACCGGTTGACGGACTTCACTCCGTCTCTCTCCCTCATCTCTCTCCTGTCACGTCGGTAGCGTCGTCGGCCGTCTGGGAGGATGTCTGCTACACCTACGGAAGACGAGAAGAATCATGTTCGGAAGATGACCCGGCGAGTGTTGTGGAAGCTGGACATACACGTCTTGCCGCCTCTGGCATTCGTAAGTGACATCCACTGGCACCTTCGCTGCGACTGTCTTGCTAAATGAGCCACTCCACTTTACTAGTTGTGGCTAGCCAACTTCATCGACAGGACCAACATCGGAAACGCCAGGTGCGCGCGGCTGAGTTTATCACGGTGACGACAGTCCTCTGACATCGCTGTAGGATCGCGGGATTAGAGAGGGATACGCACCTCCATGGCACGCAGTTCAATACCGCACTTGCCAGTACGTCTACATCCACGTTTTCGCGCTGAACCTGGTTTCTCAGCAACGAGGTAGTTTTCTACGTCGCGTACATTCTCGTCGAGCTACGTGAGTGCCGTCCACCCTTCGTTACTAGCCGACGTCTCACCAATCCCCACAGCTTCCAACCTGGTACTCAAGAAGTTCAAGCCCAGTCGATGGCTCCCCTTCCTTGTAACCCTCTGGGGAACGGTCACGACGCTTAGCGGTCTCATCCAGAACTTTAGTGGTCTTCTGGCCATCAGATTCTTCCTAGGGTTTTGCGAAGGCGGTCTCTTGCCCGGCATTGTCAGTGACAGTCTCTCTCTCTCTCTCAGTGACCCATGCTTATTGAGAGCGATCGACCAGATGTTGTACTTGAGCACGTTGTATAGACCACACGAGCTTCAGCAACGGTACAGTCTTTGCGGTTGATGGTCATACTGCTGGATACTCATTTTCACTTCAGGGTCGGCATCTTCTACGCATCCGCCTCGCTTTCCGGTGCTTTCGGAGGTGAGTAAGTTTGCGCCCTTCGCGCTGCTCGTCTCATGACCTTCTCTCGCAGGGCTTCTCGCGACTGCGATCCTCAAGATGGATGGCGTCGCGGGACTGGCGGGCTGGAGATGGATATTCATCCTGGAAGGCATTGCCACGGTTGTCATCGCACTGACGTCCTCCATCTTCCTGCCTGCGGATATTCAGTCGGCGAAGTTCTTCACGGACGAAGAGCGGGAGTTCGCCTGTAAGTCTGCAGTGACCTTGTTAGACATGGCGGTTGTCTGACTGGCAACAAGTGGCTCGTCTCCGCACGGCTTTTGGGGTCACCACGACCGCGCCCCTGTCTGAGCCATCCCAGAGGATCACGAGCCCCGATACGGACACGGAAAAGGGCGATGAGGTCAAGACGGAGGTGCATACGACCGAGCAGCTTGTCGTCAACTCTGAAGACGAGCGGTTCGAGTGGGGCGAAGTGCTACGAGGTATGAACGCTCCGTCACTGCGTGCGAACGCCGCCACTCAGCTCCCACAGGCATCAAGGAACCTCAGTTGTGGATGACCGCGCTCTCCTACATGGGCATCATCATCAGCCTCTACTCCTTCTCGCTGTTCCTGTGAGTGTCTCTCGCCTTGTCTAGGCTGCATGCTCACCTACCTCTGCGTAGCCCGACCATCGTGGCTGGCCTGGGTTATTCCGGCAGTGAGGCACAACTGCATACAGGTCAGTGAGGGAGTGACTTGTCTCGTCTACTGCTAGTGCTGAACTCCCTGTGACAGTTCCTCCATACGTACCAGCCGTCGTGTTGACGGTAGTGGTCGCGATCTTGAGCGACAAGCTCAGGATGCGAGGTCCCTTCATCCTCCTCTTCCTACCCATCTCAATGGCAGGTGAGTATAACACACGCCCTCGTCCGGTCTGTGCTGATATATGTTCTCTTAAGGCTACATCCTTGCAATTGCCGCGAAGGTATTGAGTTCCGTTGATGCGTTAGGTAGCCTCACTCAATTCATTCCCGACTGAACAGACAAACACCCAACGATACGCCGCGGGTGCGTCGCACTTCATGCTGCAGGAGAGCTTGCGCTGATCTTCCCACTCAGTGTTCCTCATGGCATCGGGGATGTAAGTACCGAGCGTGCCGTCAACAGTCAATCGCACAACTGACCATGCTGTATAGCTACCCGTGCGGACCGTGTATTCTGTCGATTCTGCCGAACAACAACTCCGGTCACTACAAGAAGGCAACGACGGTAGCCTTGCAACTCGCACTGTCCAACTGCGGGTACGTCACCTCTCCCGCAATCCGGTTCGCATAGTACTCACCAATCACATCTAGCGGATTCATCGCGACCTTCACATACGACAGCTCTCAAGCACCGACGTACTTCAAAGGCCACAGCATCACCCTGGCGTTTGTCTGTGTAGCATGGCTCGCTATGTTCTGCAACGTGTAAGCCGTCGATTGCTCTGCTATTCTTGGTACGGGGCTCTGATTGCTTCCTATCGCAGGATGTACTGCGTGTGGGAGAACAAAGCTCGGGCGGAAGGCCGCAGGCAGGACAACTTGACGAAGTACCAAGAACTGTGGGATTCAGGCAAGACTCGGGCACCGATCGGAGACCGACACCCTGACTTCCGCTTCACGTTGTGAACGGCCACCCGGCCCCCACCCCCCACCTCGGTGTAACAATAGCGCTATATGATAGACGGCATGTCATCCGAAAGTATTTCAGTCATGGGGCTACTGTGTTATATCGGGATGCGTGTGCGGAGCAAACCCGGTTCTCACCAAACGTAGCTCATGTAATGTACTAGATGTCCATTTTATGGGCAGTATAACGGCGCGTCGAGCGCAAGAAGTTCGAAAGACGTACTGATGCATTGAGGCGTTGCTGCTCTGGAGCCTGATCACTGAGTACTGAGTATCGGTACATGTAGAGATTACCAAGACTACGTAGGTGATGAACAGAGAGGAAATGGGACAATGAGCCAATGCCAATCGAAAAAACCTAGCCAAACCGACGAACGAGAATGACGCGCGATCCCTCCCATGTGTACATCTTGACATCGGCGGTCGCCATACGATTCGTCACCAAGTACGTTTGGACGCTGTCGAGTTTGTCGGACTGGCGAGGAGAGTAGTTCTCGATGACAGCAGGTTTCCGCAGTGACAGCAGCGCTGCGCAGAGTATTACCTGGACGATCCGAACTGGTTACTGCGGCATCTTTTCTGCCTATTGCAACAAGCGCATATGCGCGTGTTGCTTCGTGGAGGGCAGGAGGTGTCGTTTTCTGTGAGTACGTGCTCGAACGCAGGGCTGAAAGAGGTTGACCATGTCGTGGCAAAGAACACGGTACGTTACTGTGGGGGGTGAGTACGGAGAAATCGGGCGACAGCCTGAAGGATGATGCTGATCGTGCAGTTTAGCGAGCTGAATATTGATATGATGTGGGAGAAAGCGACGACTTTACGGGTTGAATGTATTCATCTCTTGGACAAGGTCGTAAACTCCACCAACATGTTCGTCAACGGTGACCTTGCCCAGACAAGGTTTGAAGAGGGGGGTGATCGGGTCGTCTGGTTGCCTGCGCCAGGGGATCAAGTCAGCATCGGGGTGCAGAGCGATCTTCTCGCTGCGATGATATTCGTCTAGAAGGATCTTCTCCAGAGCGAGCAACAGGTCTTGGCGAGGGAAACCATCGATGCTTGCGGGGGGGTTATCGAAAGACCCCCTGAGGTGAGCCACCTTGCTCTTGCAGGCCGCTTCAATCCAATCGAGAACCCTGTCCTGGGCATTATCCGGGAGCATGATGGTATTGGCCGGGGTACATGGTCTAAGGGGGTGTAGGACGCGAGCCCTGAACATGGTCTCATACCATAGATGGAGACCCTGGACGGACGCGGGAGGATACGGTCGGATGGCAGGTCGACGAGAGCGATGAGTGGTCCCTCCGAGAGTTAAGCTGAGGCGTGGTATTATACCATCGGCACCGTCGGCTCTAGGAGGGCGGGTATTCAGGGGATACATCCTGTAAGTTCCATAGTTATCCTTTGGACGAGGGAGAACGTCGACCTGAACTGGCCCGGAGGGCTCTCTGAACACCTGCGTAACGAAGAGATAAATGCAGCTCGTACCTGGAGATGGTATAGAAAGTATTCCTTCGAAGAGTGCAGGCGGCTCACAGCGTTGACGGTGGTGGTGTCGACAAGGCTTCAACTTGGAGGGAGGCCGTCGAGCATCATCCTTGGTTGGAACTTGCACCGTGGAATGGCACCGCACGGAATAAATGCCATTTTGGCGGCTCTTGTAGATAAAAGAGAGCGTCGATCTTGGTCGAAGGTAGTGCAGGAGGGAAAAAGTCGGCGGAAGACAAAGAGCATCACATACGACTTGTCGGATCGTGGGCTGCCTAGGGGAGACAAGCTGTAGCGCCTGTCCGGAGCGGATATGGCAATTGAAACGCCCGTCGAGCACCAGATCACCTCGTATTCTCCACTATGCTGCAAATCAGGGAACAATTGTCGGTGAGAGTGCCCAAGTTGTGCGTAGGTCGACTCCAGTCAACCGGATACAGAATAGCGGGTCGAAACAAATGGATATACTGCAGTGACAAATGAAGTCCGTAGAAGGAAGCGGAAAGTCATGATACATCGAGATGTTGCTGCTCTTGGCACTGAGTACTGAGTATCGGTACATGTGAGTATGTAGATAATTAGGCAGGTTACGTAGGTCATCATGAAGTCATCGCGGGGTCGTAACAGCACTGGTAGAGAAGGAAGAAGGGACGGACCACCGAGCCCTCGATTATCGATAGAACCTAGGCAAGGCACGCGTCAGACAAACATAGCCCAGTAGTATCATATGGAAGTTACACGCACTTCTTGTTGATTTGCCACAGCAATAGGTTTAAGTTGAACTTTGCAAGACCGTCGAACAAGGAGAACGACGCGCGATCCTCGAATTGAGCTTGCAGCAGTTCTTCCATCTTCACATCGGCGGTGGCCATACGATTCGTGATGCCTAACGCATGCTTGAATATTTCAATCGTGAACACACCAACCGCATTTGATGACAGGACGATATCGAGTTTGTCGAACTGGCGAGGAGAGTAGTTCTCGATGGATAACAGGATGCCCTTGTCGTAGAAGCGCTGCGCGGAATACTTGAACGACCCGAACTGCGGCATCTTTCCTGTCTGTTGCAGCTCGCGCATATGGAAGTATTGCTTCGTGAAGGGCAGTAGGCGTCGTTTTCTACGGTACGTGTTGTGAGATGATGACCACACAATAGACTGGTACAGTTACTCACCCCTTCCCACGCTGCATCGTGTTCATAGCAGTCTCGACGTAGTCGTGGTACTGCTTGATCTGCTCCTCGAAGTACTTCTTGCGTTCCGCCAGGTGCTTGAGTGACTCCTCCAGGCTTTCTCGCTCGTGCAAGCGCTGAACTCTCCGGCGGTTCTTGCTGCGAACATCACCGGCGATCGCGTTGAGAATCCCTTGGTAGCCGTCCATACGAGTGATCTTGCCCTGCTTCTCCAGCTCGAGGAGGAAGTAGATAGCGTGCGCCTTCACCTCTCGGAACGTCATCCTGGACGCACCGATCAGCAAAGTAAACAATGCGAGATAAGGAGCCACTTACGATCGGATGTCCTCGAGTCGATATGCGGAATCGGCACCCGTCGTTGAGGGCATCCGTCGTTGATGGCGCATCACATCCCGCTCCGTCTCCTCCAAGATACCCTCCCAGACAAACTCGTCATTGTCAGTGACAGGCTGCATGAGCGACTCCACCAGGTCTTTCGCGGGCTGGACACGGAGGATTGCCAGCACAGCGCGCTTCGCTTGTACCCACAAGGCCTTCTCGTCCGCTCGCGGATCTGCTAAAAGCATGAGTCGCTCTCCTGGGTGGGTGACTCAGTGACAACTCACCCCTAACTCGCGCGAACCGGTTGGAAAGTTGCAGTTCGAGGGCAGTATCACGCGCTTCGTTCAGCTCTTCACTACCGACATTCGGGACGCCATCCAATTCAGTCAAGATCACGCGAAGCGTATCGTCCCTCGGAGGTGCCTGACGCTCTTGTTAGCCCGCACCTTTGAGATCGCCAGTACTATAGCTCACCAGGTAATCAAGATACTGTGACAGAAGCCTGTGCATCGAGTACACTTCGTTCGGGGAGATCCAGATCGGTCGTGGCTGGATGGTCGCATCCAAGAACTCATGAGCATGGAACTCAGTCTCGGCATCAGACACATTCGCGACTGCACACAGGGGTGTGAGCTTTGGGAAACAGTAGGTGAGAACCAAAACGAACCGTCCATGAGCCATGTGGATATCGTAGCAATGGTTTTCCGGACATAGTCGTTGACCGGGAGGTAGGCAGGACTGTCTTCACTGAACTCCGAGCCGCTCGTGATCTGCGTGAGCATCTTCGAGATCTGAGCGAGGTTCTTGCGAGACTCGATGTCGATCGTAGTCGGCACGATATCGAACGTCTCAGGCGTGCTGTACATAGGTGAGAATATGCGGACGAACTGGTGAGACACTGCTCACATGATCGCAGGGTTGATGTAGCGGTAATAGACCAGCCTGGCTACACATGCTGCACAAGCCTCGGCAGGAGCGTCTGGGAACTTGGCCTATACGCACGATCAGCCAGTATTCAATACAGGAACGATCAAGTATACCTTGACAGCGTTCAACGTCTCGCGAGCCATGTACCGCATTCCGTACGGCATCTTGCTCAGCGACGAGGTGATGGCGCGCACGAACTCCTCTGTCCACCATTGGAGGACTTGCAGATCTGTTTACAGGTTGCTTGAGTATGTAGGATATTGCGGCAATGGGAACGACATACGGCGGATGTACTCGGCACGCGTGTCAGGGTCTTGCAAGGCCTGGTGGAATGCAACGTCCGTCGGCCTGTTGTCACCCCTATCCTTTCGCTTTCGGTATATCTACGAATTGTCAAGCATTGCAATGAGGCACGTCGCGATGGTTATCGTTCATCGGACACGTACCACACAAGGATCAGTCTCCAAATCGAGGTCTTCGGCGTTGATCACTTCGCGAATGACGCCCTGGAGGGTATCACGGATGTACGCAGTCTGCTTGGGCCTCAAGTAGTGCACCGCGACGTTGATGAACGTGGGATGCGCATGGATGACGTCTTCGACGGTGTTTGCAACCGCTACCTCTTCAGAAACCGCAGTCTATGACGCATACCCGTATAAGCACACAATTTCAGCTGAAGATCAAGCAACCACTGACCTGGAAGAACTTGAGCAAGAGGTACTCCTCTCGAGGCGCTTGACCATAGCCGAACAAAGTCAGGACGACCCGCTCGACCATGCGCCTGTTCTTCTCCCAGTTGTCGTCCGCCGACATCTGCGCAAACAAGCGCGTGATGTACTTCCCGTCCGTCTGGAGGAGGTAGAACAACTGCTGATACAGCTCAAGCTTGCGTTTCGCCGTGCGGTCCAGCGTACTCGGGCTCGCAAACGGATCACCATGAGCTGCGAGCACAGACGCCCTCGCAGCATGAATGGCAGCGCTGTCCGCTCCCAGACGCCGACGCGCCTTGACGAGGTCCTCGAAGTTCTTGACGTTCTGCACAACGAGCGCGATTCTGACGTCGAGCTCACTGACGTCATGCTCGAGCGCCTGGTTCTCCCGGATGCGCTTGACGACCTCCTGGCGGAGCCGCTCGACCTTGATCTCCTCCTGGAAGTCCGCCTCTGAGTCGTCGAGCAAGTGCACAAAGTTCTTGATCGTGCCGACGCTGACGTTCGTGCCGAGGGTGAGCTGCCGGTACTGCTCGCGGGTCTCCTTCGCGCGGAAGAGCGACTGGATCTGAACGATCTTGTCGAGATTCGAGCGGTAGTACTGCATCTTCTCACGGAACTTCCTGCGTTGAAGGAGGCCACGAAGGAGGGCTTGGAGGATAGTCGCCTGTGGGTGGCTGCTGCGCAGAAAGTCCCTCCAGGCGAGCCATTCCCGGCGGACAATGTATCCCCGCGCAGTCGCTTGGAAGCCTACGACGTCCGGCTCCACGAACTCGAGCTTCTTCTTCTGCTCTTCATATCGAGAGCGGGCAAGAGCAGCACGAGCACGGGCTTGGAAGATCCCCACGGCTTTGACGACCTTAACCTCGGATAGAGCCCTGTGCATAGCCTGATGTTGTTGCCGTGCGAGCTTGGCACGCGCGATGGCCTGAAGACCAACGAGCGCAGGAGTAGCCTTCCGAAGGCTGCGAATGAGGTTAAGTAGTCGCTTGCGCGCAAGATACGTCCTGACGGCTGCCTGGATACGAACGACGACGTCGGAGACATCATCGAGTTTCGCCAGTTGCGTACGGACACGTCTCCGGACAAGAACGCCTCGAACTTGAGCCTGCAGACCAACCACCCCGGACTCGGCGCGGGCGAGCCTCGCGTCCTGACGAGCGAGGCGCGCGCGTAAGAGAGCACCACGAGCCTGCGCCTGGAGCGCGACGATGTTGTCCAAGACCACAGGTTGCGCGAAGGATTTCGCGATCTCTTTGTGACTGCGCTGTGCGATCCGCGCACGGGCGACTGACTGAAGCTTGAGCACGGAGACCTTACAGCTCTGGATGGCGGCCTTCAGTTTCTGGTACTTGCGCCTCACGAGCACCCCGCGGGACTGCGCCTGAATCTTCACAACGTACGAAACAGTTGCCTTGATCATGCGTAGCTGCTGCTTCCACTGCCTGCGAACCAGAAGGCCACGGGCATGCGCTTGGAGACCAATGGCAAAAGGCGAGAGATCGCGACGCTCCTTGCGGTCTTCTTGCAATCGCTTCCGTACGAGCGCTGCACGACAGACGGCCTGTACCTTCGGAACATAACGTTCTGCCATCCGTATGCGCGCACGCTGGGTAACCTGGTCTTTCCGGACAAGGAATGCCCGAGCAGCTGCTTGCAAGGACACAATGGAGTCCTCGCATTCGAGTAGCATACGGTCGCGACCTACGTGTCGTTAGCTGTCCACTCGAACGGACAACCCACGGTTATTCACTCACGTTCGTCCTCCGGTTCCGGTTCTTCCTCAGGTTCCTCGTTGATCTCTTTCGCAAGTTCGCGCCCGACATTGCCGAAGTTCGGCATAGGAACACCGGCCTCCTTCAGGCCTCTCTGGGTCTTCTGCAGCTGGTCGTCAGAGAATTGGAGCTGTCCAACGAGGTTCCCAATCCGACGAGCAAGACCACGCCTAGCAAGCAAGTGACTACACCGTTGTTACTGTTAGCAATACACAACGCTGCGACATACGCAAACCATACCTCAAGGCGTGGATGCAGTAGATGACCTTCGGGAAGTTCTTCTTCTCGTACAGATCCGTCAACTCGAAGATGAAACCCTACATCACAGCATCAGCAACCCCCATTTCCTCAGGGTAAGACATGCATACCTCAGGAAGGCCGACGTGGCGAACGAAGGCGAAGAAGTGGTTGATGTTATCTGAATGCCTGAAGTCCAACTTCGGTGCCTGAAAAGACTCCTCAAACTACCACACTTCCCCATGTCATGTATGGACATACCTCATAGATCTTACGCACGGCACCCTCGCCCATGAAGACTCGGACGAGTTTGGCCAGGACGACGCCGTTTCTCAACTGCTCCTCCATCTCCACCACTCCGAACGGAAGCTCTTCACCCAGACAGCCTTCGATCCACTCCTTGGCCTCTCCGACGTGACAAAGATACTCGTACGCTTGAATCAGGTGCCTCTGGACATCGGCCCACAGTCCTCTGGTCAGTCGCGAGGAAGGCAGCGGAGCGTTACTCGGGATGGTATCTCGCAGTAGCCTCTTCCTCCGCGGTACCCCAACAACGTCATCAGCGTTCGTAACGCCCGGAATCACCAACTCTTGTTTGGGCTTGGGCTCCGGTCTGCTTTCCAGCTTCGGTTCGGGTGGTGGTTGCTGGAGACGCTCGGGGGACGGCTGTCTCCATTCCGCGTGCGATACAGTCGGTCTTCCTGGCGACTGAACCTGTGTCTTTCGGGTGAAGGTGGCGGAGGGTCGTCAGATGGAATGGCAGTTCCTGGCCAGTCGTCAGGAGCATCACCGCTCGCGATACGTTCCAACCGACGGACAGACGCCCCGGTTCCCAAGTGATCAAGTCCGCGTTTCTTCATGAGGTACGAACTGCGATACTGTGAGGGGAACATAGGGTTGGAGGATGATGCGGAAGAGGGGGAGGGGGGAACGCTGGTCGAGCCCGGGGGCTTCTCTGGTGAAGTCGATCTGGTCCGCGCCATTCCTAAACTCGACAGAGGGCGACGCGTGCTGCGTTCTGGTGACGGCACCGGCACATCTCTGTCGCCGTACAGGGAAGTAGGTCTCCGTCTGACGGCTGCTGTCGACGACTCCGGAGAGTTTGGGACGGTGGTCTGATTGGTGGTTACCGAACGTACCGAGTTTTCGGACGATACGGAGGAACCGGTAGAGTTCGGATTGATACTCTCTAGCGTATTGGAGCGGCGTAGTCGCACTGACGAAGGAGTGTAGCTTGAAGTATCACCTGTCTGTGTGTACGAACTCAAGTTCCTCACAGCTGCGATAGACGATGATCCGAGGGGAGTGGAGACGGGGAGGTGGATGCGCTGAGGCTCGGGAGTAGAGAAACCATTCGTCGGGGAATCTGGAACCACAACCGACACACCAGTTGTATTGGGCGACAATGGTGATGCAATGATTGGGGCAGGCATCGTGTACCTCTTGGACGGGGGCGATGGAGAATAGTCCGAGGGTCCTGTCTCGCTCCGCGCAGGGGACGCCGGGGGAAACGCAAATCTGTCGATAGACCGCGACCGCACGGGACTCTCGAAGGACGGACGGACTGGCGAGGGAGTCGGTGCATCCGATCGCGTGCGGTCTATGGATGGACGAGTCGGACTGTCCATACCTTCGGCTGCTCGTGAACGCTCTTCCCACTTCCCCCGGACGGCATTGATATCCAGGCTGCCACCGACGCGATGGGATGGTGTCCATCTCCGGGTAGCATTGGGAGTGGCCGATGTAGACCCAGAGTTCCCGGTCGGTGTGGTCAGGAGAGCATTGCGAGATTGCGAACTAGCCCGAGACAGCGTCCCAGCTCTAGATGAGGTGCGTTCCAACAGAGCCTTCTGGTAGGCAAACTGGCCAGACTCGAGGGCAGAGTTGTGTCTCAACCTAGCCGAGCCCGTCGATGATGTCGAATCGGATCGCTCCATGCTCGCGTTGGAGGGTCGTGAGGGTCGTGAAGATTCCTGGGCTATGTGCCCAGGCGCAATGGAGTGGTTACGAAGGAGAGTGTGCGTTCAGCAGAGAGTGATACGGAGGAAGCAGCCGTGCGGACGAATGAGCAAGCTCGAGCAAGAGTCACTCGGGGCGGAAGGCAAGCTGCATTGCAGTCCGGCCAAGGCGTTGCGCGCGATGACGACCGCTTCGGGAACACTGCTCTCTCCCGCCGCCCCCGCCATCAGCATTCCTCATGGCCTTGCACCTCGCCACGACCTCACAAATATCTTTTGATGAGAGACACGACCCAGTCGATGGGCATTATTTTCGTCGTAGTCTCTCGTCTGCAGACTGAGGCGATCACAATACATAAGTGTGGTTCGGGCGCTCTGTGCAGAGGGTTCGAGTTCGTACTAGCTATGGTGCTATACGTACTTCACCAGTTTCCACTATGTATCTCTGCACTTGGGGTTCGTGCAATGCATGTCTTAAGCAGCAGAACCGCTAGATAGCAAATGAAGAGGCGCGATCAAGCCGGTGAACGCGTGAGTGGCTGTAGTCGCGCGTCGCGTCGCGCCTGACAGCTTGACCATGATCAACCATGTCTGCCGCCGCTCTCGAGCTTGAGTCTCTCGTATACTCTCTGGTACCTAAGGCCAGACAAGATGAACATCTTAAAACGCAGTTGGTAGCACATTGCGAGGAAATCTTGAGCAGGTATGCTCCATGAGCGGCCAGTCGCGTCCTAAACGCGTTCGAAACTCACTTACGCGCGTAGTCACATAGGACATTCGGTCGAGAAAGATATCGGGCACCTGGCGGATCTCATTAAGCGACAGCGTCAGTGTTATTCTCATGTGGCAGGCTGAAGTTTGCTAGAAACATCATTTAGTCCTGCAGAGAACACCGAGTGGTTCCAGCACCCTCCGCTTCACCAACTTGCTATCGAGACTATTGGACCAGGTCCGTACCATGCTACACAATGAACCACATGATACTCACATACTCCGGTCACGCAGGTGTGTACACAGGCCTGTGCCTCTTCCGTCTTATACTCAGGGCGAGGACCTAGCCTGTATTAAACAGGAAACATGCGTCTCTGCAATTCCTGCTCTCCCTCGCGTCTACACCGGCACCTACTCCCCTTGCTACCTCCTTCCTCCCCTCTCTCGCGCCACCTCCGCCTGCCCGACCTTCATCTAGGCTAACATCCAAGACAACGTCACCAGTAGATGGTCGACCACTTCCTAGAGGCCCGAAGGGCAAATCGAAGGCCGACATCCTCAGGGAATACCGTCTCCAGATGGGTTTGTTAACTGCGTCGTGAGAACATCGCATGAGCATTGACGACGACACCACAGGTCAACCACACATACCAGAACACCTCATCCTGCGGGACACCTTGTACCTCCTGCAGGGCATTTCAGGGAAATATGTGCAGTTCTCCGTTACCAAGGATGCAGAGCAGAACAAAGAGCTTGTATTTGCCGAGGACCCGGTAAGCTTCTCCGAGAACCCCCTAACTCCGAATCACTGACCTCGCGCAGAGATACTACATCCCTGCTCCGACAAGAGCACTTATCCACCGGCTCGCAGAAGTGGGCCACCTATACCAGCGCGTCGACTCGTTCGTGCGCGAGCGAGAAGGGAAAGTCGGGGTGGGCATGATCGAGCAGAGTCTCTGCCACCACCTGCAGACGCAGCTCACCGAGTACTATAGACTCATCGCAGTGCTTGAGTCCCAAATGTCCACAGTATCCCAGTCTCAGGCGGATGCGAACGGCGTCGACGAAGACCGCGGGCGTGAGGAGGAGACGGGTCTGACTCTCAAGCGACTGGACGTGTGGATCGAGGATTGGAGGTTGCGCATGCGCATGATGAGTGTGTGCGTGGAGGGCGCAAGAGGTTTGTATCACCATGTTTTATGGGCCAAAGATGCTGACGGCTATGATGCCAGATGCACATGGTGGTGCGCTCGTCAACCTGATCCATGGCTACGCCGAGAACGGCGATCCGTTCATCCGCAAGTTCACTAATCAATTGCTCGAAGAGGTACTTATCGCGCGTCGACCCACCTCGTCTTCTCACTGAACCTCCGAGCATAGGTATCAAAACCGTTCTTCGCGATACTCCACAGATGGCTCTTTTCTGGAGAGCTATATGACCCCTTCTCGGAATTCTTCGTCGCTGTCGACCCGGAACTTGCTCACCTGCAGTACATGCAGCCTTCAGTACAGGGAATCGGTCAGCTTGCCAGCGACGGCGGCTTTGGCGGAGGGGACGTGGAAGATATATCCGAAGAACGTGCTGGGGGGTTGCAACTCTGGGAACAAAAGTATCGCTTCCAGGAGGATATGCTACCCGCGTTCGTCGGGGAGACGTTCGGTCGCAAGGTGATGTACTGCCGCTCGCGTCATACCCAGCGTGCTGATTTCTGTTATGGGCAGATCTTCTCGACAGGCAAGAGCTTGAACTTCATTCGATACAGCTGCCATGACAGTGATTGGGTTGCGACTCGGGAGAAGCTGAGCAATACCGGCGGAAGTAAGCCTCAGCACCAACTCCCATGGTTCAGCGCTGATTTCCTTTGGCTTCTAGCACTGAAGTACAGCGACATCGTCGGCTTAGAGCGATCAATAGACACGGCATACCAGATTGCCAGCCAACGCCTCTTCGACGTGTTCTTCGATAAGTACCGATTGCTGGATCACCTCTCCGCACTCAAGCACTACCTCCTGTTGGGATACGGAGACTTCACAGAGCAGCTCATGGATACTCTCGGGTGCGCATCGGGCCAATGCGGTCGTCATATTCGCGTCACTCACTGCTCCTGTGCAGGCCCAGTCTATCGCGTCCTGCGAATGCCCTCTACCGGCATAACCTCACTGCAACCCTCGAATCCGCCCTCCGCTCATCGAACGCACAGAACGACCCGCCAGACGTACTCCGGCGCCTCGACGCCCGCATGCTGGAGTACTCGCATGGCGAGATCGGCTGGGACGTCTTCACACTGGAGTACAAGGTCGACGCGCCCATCGACACGGTGCTCGACCCGGCAGCCATGGTGAAGTACCTCAAGCTGTTCAACCACCTGTGGAGGGTCAAGCGGATCGAGAGCACGCTCAACGCGTCGTGGATGCGTATTGCCGGAGGCGCGAAGACGTTCCTCCGCATCCCAGGTGACCCTCCTCCCTTCCCTCCTACCCTACACGCTTCCGCATTGCCCAACTGACACGAACGCGCAAACTAGAACTGGACTACGACTGGCACCAGATCCGGCTCGTCATGGCTGAGATGATCCACTTCGTCCGGCAGCTCCAGGCGTACTGCCACCTCGAGGTCATGGAGTGCGCGTGGCAGGACCTGCTGACCTTCGTGCAGAAGAAGGAGGGCGACCTCGACGCGCTCATCGAGAACCATCGCGCGTACCTCGACCGCATGGTCAAGAAGGTGCTCCTGCTCAGCCCGAAGGCGGGCAGGGAGGAAAACCTGCTGAACCAGGTCCGGGACGTGTTCACCCTCATCTTGCAGTTCCGTGAGGCGACAGTGAGTGCGACGGGACAGTCGCTGGTGAGGAGATGAGTGCTGTGCTGATGGGAGTTGTAGGACGACTTGTACAACTACTGTCTGTCCGAGTCGGCAAGGCGAGACGCGGAGAAAGATACTGCGCGGGTGAGTTTTGCGTTCGTTCCAACCACGAGCAACGCACGACTTATGCATCATCAGGGTGTGTACACACGGATCGATCAAGGCGCGGATCGCAGATACACGCAGGAGTCCCTCCCGGGCATCTTGGGGCGCGTCAAGGACTACGGCGCGTCGTTCTCCGAGCGAATTCAGACGATCGTCTTTAGTCTCGCCTCACACCCCGACCTCGACTGCCGATTCCTGGGGATCCGTCTGTCGTTCTCAGACTTCTACAAGATGAAGAAGGAGCAGCAGCAGCGTCCTTGAACTATGCATTGTGTACAGGTATCGTAGCGCCTCTAGATGGTGTTGTACTATGGTATACAGCCGTGAGTGGGACATCGGTCAGACTAGTACAGATCGTGAAGTCGAACAGGTAACAGTTAGTGTGGAGCATATGGCAAGAGGTGAGCGTGATTCTGTGTATATCTACTGAGATAAGGTCGTTAACTTGGGTTCGCGATACAGTCTGAGCAGGAGAGAACTGCAGACTACAGATACAGATCTGTGACAGGTGGGTCAGAACGGTTTCAGCACAGTGCAACTGGGCAAGTACTCACGAAAGTGCCATAGCCAATGAAGCCCACACAGGGGCCAACCTAGCATGGCCAGCGGGGTACACAACGCCCGCCGCAATCGGAAGCGCGACTATGTTATACACGGACGCCCAGAACTGCAGAGCACACGCCAGCAATCAGGATGCAGCCCCCAAGCAAGAATAATGGAAGGAAAAGACTCAAGACTCACGAAATTGAACTTGACACGATTGAAAACCGTCCTTGACAAGTCCGTCAGCGTCAACAAGCTGCGGAGGTTCGACGACACCAGGATGAACGACGCGCTCGAGATAGCCACGTCGCTTCCGGACCCGATGGCAATGCCCACGTCCGCGGCAGTAAGAGCGGGCGCGTCGTTGATCCCGTCGCCGACCATGGCCACGATGCAGCGTTCGTTCAGGCGACGGCGCCCAAAGAGCCTCGACAAGCCCCTCCGGGGCCTGTTCATACCGACCTGCTGCAGCCACTGTATCTTCTCAGCCTGCACAAAGATGTCGTCAGCACTAAATCAGTGGCAGATAGAGAGAGGTAGGAAGGCTCACTTTCTGGTGCGGGAGGACCTCAGCGATCACGTTCGTCTCCGGGATGCCCACCATGCATGCGACAGCTTTCGCCGTCCTCACGTTGTCGCCGGATATCATCCACGTCCCAGGCCTTGCGCCTGCAGGCGCACCAGAACCTCCCTCGCCTCTGGCCTAATGGGGTCGGAGATCGCAAAGGCAGCAACTACGGTGAAGCTCGCAGACTCGGCGTCCGCTTTAGGAGCAGAGGCAACGGCCATGAGTACGACACTCTTGCCCTCGGACTTCCACAATTCGAGGAGGTCGGAGAGCCTGCCGTTGACAGCGGCACGATGCTCCTTCATCCAAGCTTCGTTGCCGATCACAGCGATGCACTTCAGAGACTCGAACGACGCCTTGAGACCACGTCCGGGAGTCTCGTCGACAGATGTTCCGGTATGCGACTTCGCCTGGTTCTCCTGGCAGTAGCCCCGGATCGCACTCGCCAACGGGTGCGAGCTTGCGGACTCCATTTCCATCGCTAACCCCAGGATGTCTTCCTTCGACAGGTGCAGCGACGAGCTGTCCGCGATGATATCGGCGTCCGTCACCTCCGGGTCGCCGCCTTCGGTGAGCGTGCCGGTCTTGTCGAAGACGATGACGTCGAGCTGCGCGGCCTCCTGGAAGGCTTCGCCGCCACCGCGCGCGAGGATGCCGAACTTGGCTGCGAGACCGGAGCCAACGAGCAGCGCGGTGGGTGCCGCAAGGCCGATCCCACAGGGACACGCGACGACGAACACGGCGATGGCAAACTCGAGCGACCACACCGCTACATGATGATTCGGGTCAGTAAGACCCTCAACGTGAACGATGAGTGTGTGAGACGCACCCCAGCCTCCAACTTCGATGTCGAGGTAGTCGGGCGGAAGCGCCCCGCCGAAACCGAGACCTAACCATATGATCCAGGTGACGAGCGCCAGGAGGGTGACGACGGGGACGAAGTAACCGGTGACGATGTCCACAATGCGTTCAATCGGTGCGCGTCGGGACTGTCCCTCGCGCACGACCTTGACAACATGGTCCAACCTGCGGACAGCCAGATAGAGTTAACATCACGCACGTCGGGAAGAGTCAAGAACGCTTGCTTACATTGTCTGACCACCGATCTCGTCCACGCGAACGTCGACGACGCCAGCCTTGTTGATGGTGCCCAAGAAGACCTTGTCCCCAACTTGCTTCTTCACCAACCTCGACTCCCCAGTCAGCGAGCTCTCATCGAACGCTCCCCCCTCGCCCGACACGACAGTCCCGTCTGCAGGTGGACTCGCGCCATGGAGCACGCGCACGACATCTCCGACCTCAAGGAGCTCCGCGTCAATCCTTTCCACCTTCGTTCCCGGCTTGGACACCAAGTTCTGATCCTCTTTAACAGAGTCGCCCTTCTCAGGGTCCGCAGCCGTAGCGCCTGTGGTCGAACGAGAAAGTTCTGATGAGGTGGACGATGCGGAGACGACCAGGAGGGCGGTTGTGGGACGCAATCTGCCGAGCGCGGTGATAGCGTCCGCAGTCCGGCCCTTGCTGTACGCTTCGAGGAAGCGACCTATACGGAGGTAGGTTCAATCGTATACCTCGCGTGACATGGTCTCCTCAGGATTCGGTGACTTACCAGCCAAGAGGAACATGGTCAGAAGAACCACAGAATCGAAGTACGTCGTCGTATCGCCCTCTCCGGAAGGTGAGGGGGCCTGCCCCGCTGCGAGGGCCAGCAGCGCAATGGACGCGAAGTACGCCACAGAGACACCGGTCGACACCTACGAGGACATAAACATATTTATACCGATAGATGTGTGAGTACGTACCAGCAGGTTCATGCTTCCGAAGCGAATGAAACGCTTCCATACAGGAACGCGGCTTCCCTTCCGCCACAACGCGTAGATCTCCCGAAGGCTCCGCCTATGAAACATGCCTGCACTGTAGAACATGACGGGAGTAGCCATGAAGAACAGCGCCCACTCTGCCCGGGATACGTTCCCGGTCCACATGGGCTGCATGAACCACATACGGGTTGCGTTGTTGGACGGGACGAGTGTCATGTATACAATGCCGATGATGAATGTGGGGATGGCAGCGACGACGGAGAAGAGGAGGCGCCAGAGAATATGTCGCTGTTCGCGGCCTGCATGTGGCGCGCACGATCCTCGAGTGAAGGAGGTCGGTGAATAGCAACGGTGAACTGCTGGTCGTCTCCGGCGTTCTCTATCGCTCGGATGATGGTGCGAATGGTGAGCTCAGGCGGAGATGGTGTGTATTCGGCAGTGACGATGGGGTCTGTATGCGAAGAGACCGGCTTCGAGACCGAGACCTGTGGGCCCATTGCTTCCAAGGCGTGCATCACCTTGGGAGGACAATGTCTGGTAACATAAGTGAGTACATGCAGACGTGCGATTCAAAGGAATTGTACATACGGACAGAACATGCCATTGATGCGCAGCGACACAGTTCGAGGACCAGCCACCTCCGACTCGTCGGATCCATTAAGGGGATGAATGGCTATGATCTCTGCCTCATAGCCGGCGTCGTCGACGGCCTCCTTGAGCTGAGAGCCAAGTCCCTACGTTGTATAACCGCGGTGGCCGATTTACCAATGAGGTTCACGGCTACTTCAGACACTCCCGGGATATCCGAGAGCAAGCCAGTGACGGTATTGACACAAGACGCGCACGTCATGCCGTCGACCGACAGGTCGACGCGGAGAGGGCCGTCGAACTGGCTGCCGGAGGATATGCCGCTTTTTAGCGGTTGAGACGGCCGGAGCGGTTCGTTGGATACCACTTCCGCGGTGTACCCGACGTCTTCGATTGCTGACGCTACTGACGGGGCAATGTCGGGGTCCGAGACGACGACTGTAGCCGAGTTACCGAGCAAGTTGACATTGACGTCTGTCACTCCTGGGAGCTCAGAGACTGCCGAAGTAATCGCATGCGAGCAAGAGGCACAGGTCATGCCACCGACCGACAGCGTCAACCGATGAGGCACCGAGGGGCCATGGCGGTCACTAGGCTGCTGCGGCTCGTCATCCGCGTACTTCTCATCCTCGGTGGATTTGCGTCTGGATTGCTGCAGGGCGTTCCAATGAGAGAAGCGTCCAATGCGGAAATAGCACGATGGAGTGCGCACCGTGTCTGTGTCACCATGGGCAGATTCCTCCTGCAGCGCAGCTCTCTCGGCACGACACTGCGCACAGTTGTCAAGGTGCCTCTTCTGCCTCGGGAGTATCATATGAGAGACGCGAGCAGACCAGGATAGCTGAGGATGAGTAGGGGAGGGACCCTCAGTTGTCGGAGTGGTGAGGATGTCATAGCCAGCCTCATCAATGGTAGCCTTGAGAGTTTCTGGAGAGAGTGCGCGGGGATGCTGTACGGTGACCGACTGGGTGACGATTGACACGTCGACGGAGGAAGGAGGAGGCGACAGCGAAGAGAGGGCATCCTGGATAGTCTGCACGCAACTGCAAAGTAGTTTCAGCAAACGAGAGGAGAGTCACTCGAGGATAGCCACAATACCTTCCGCAGTGGAGGTTAGAGACGAAGATGGTGGTTGTTACCTCGCTGGACTCGGCAGGCATGGTGGGGAAGGGGTCGAGACGGCGGGGACTTGACGTGAGGACGCGCGACGGCGGTCTGATATACCTCTGCGCATCGTCGGGGCGCCTGGCTGGGGGTTCGGTGACATGGTGTGAAGGGGGCGAGGATATGTCGGGGATGACAGGGAACATCCAGGGCCGTACTGGAGTGTATAAGTAGTCGCACTCGCAGACAGGCCTTGGTCATCTCTGCTTCAGAAATTGCCTCATCGCTGGCCGCCCGTGCCAACCGCGCGTCCTGATTGGCTCCGGCCGTCGCACAAATCGCTCAGCTGCGTGGGAATCTGCCACTAATGTGCCTCGGGCTGAGATCCAAATCGGGCGCGCTTAGTCAGCCTCCAAAATGAGAAATGTGGCGGATTCTGTGTGGTTTCGGCTGGAGCGTGTTTCGCGCACACGACCACCACCTCTCCTCCCGCCTCACCCCTTCATATCTCAAAAACTACCTGCTTGGCTTCACGAAAAGTTACCTAGCGGCTCTGAAGTAGGAACGCCGCGAAACGACTCACGAATCTTACGTTCAAGACGCGTCTAACACCATGTCGATGCTCCGCTCTCTCGTCCACTCTCCTGAGCGCTCTCCGCGTTCCGCATCCGCTCCCAGGTCTTCCACCCCTTCGCCAAATGGCTCGCAATCAGACCTATCCGCAATCACCGACCAGACACGACATCCCATCATCCTCGGCATCTGCGCCATGGACATCAAGGCTCGGTCAAAAGCCATGCGCGAGATCCTCACTCGATTGGTGGAGCGGTCGAATGGTGCCATCGAGGTTAAAGTCTTCGGAGACAAAGTCATCCTAGACGAAGGTGCCTTCTTCGGTGCTCATGTCGCTCATCTTTGAAGCTGATCAGCTTCGCTCAGATGTCGAGAACTGGCCTCGGTGCGACGTCCTCATCTCGTTCTTCTCTACCGACTTCCCGCTCGACAAGGCCATCTCATATGTCAAGCTGCGCAACCCCTACTGCATCAACGACCTCCCTCCACAGGCCCTCCTCTGGGACCGCCGCCTCGTGGGTGCGGTCTTGGATCACCTCAAAGTGCCTACACCTCGCCGTCTAGAAGTCTCGCGCGATGGTGGTCCGAAGGTGGACGATGAGCTGCGTGACATCATGAAGAAGAAGATCGGCATCTCGATTGGCGGGTTCCAGGTCACGCCCGAGGTCACCATGAGTCCCGACGGAGACTCAATCATCATCGACGGGCAAGTCATGGAGAAGCCGTTCGTTGAGAAGCCCGTCAGTGGTGAGGACCACAACGTATACATCTACTTCCGTGGCGGAGGCGGACGTCGTTTGTTCCGGAAGGTGTGTACTCGTTATCTTGGCTGCACAAGACTTCCGCTATGTGGCGGAGACTCGACCTTCCGCGAGGCACCTGAAGAACTCTGCATCTCACTAGTGAGATGTAAATATCCGTGGGGTTTGCTCCGAGACCATCTCTATAACCACTCACACTAGCATGCCTTTCAACTGTGGCATCGGAAAAAGTGATGCATGCCGTGAAGAGGGAAGTACACCCGCGCGGTAGCCAGAAGCGGCATGACGGGTTGTCCAGTCAGACTGCGACTTCTGCAGTGCTCACTTGTCAGGGACCCCAGGCTGTGAGGGCAGATGTTGTCTGGGGATGAGGGCTAGGCGAACCCCGACTAAATCCGAAGGAACCCACTTCCACTGCCATCCATCCACATCCCACCCCGAGCGTGTCTAGAACTCATTGCCCTCCATATATATAGGTCGGAAACAAGTCTAGCGAGCTGGATCCTAACCTAAACTTTCCCCGCACCGACGGGTCTTACATCTACGAGAAGTTCGTCGACGTGGACAATTCCGAAGATATCAAAGTTTACACGGTCGGTCACGACTATACACACGCCGAGACCCGGAAGTCTCCATTCGTAGACGGTGTCGTGCGCCGCAACACAGAAGGCAAAGAGATCCGGTACGTCAGCAGCCCGTTGCCTCCGGTGCTCATCGACCCTCATGCGGATTGCCAGGTTTATCACGCATCTCAGCGACGAGGAGAAGGCCTGGGCTGCACGCATCAGCGACGGCTTTGGGCAAATGGTCTGTGGCTTCGACATGCTGCGCTGTGACGGCGGCAAGAGGAGCCAGGTCATAGACGTCAACGGCTGGAGCTTCGTCAAGGGTAACGATACCTACTACGGTAAGCGCCGCCCATCCCTGTCTTCCAAGTACACCCATGTTCGCAACTCACATGTGCTGCTGCCGCCGCCGTACAGACAAGACTGCAGAAATTCTGGCGTCCCTTTGTCTCCGGGTCGCCGCCTCACCAGAGCGGCCCCTGCCCGCCGCCGAGGCGACGGTGGAGGAGCCGACCTGGCTGCTCAAAGCCAACGTCACCGTCTTCCGGCATGCGGACCGCACGCCGAAGCAGAAGCTCAAGTTCAATTTCCCCATCGGCGAGCGGTGGACGCAGCCGTTCGTCACCCTGCTCAACGGCGAGCGCGAGGAGATCATACTCCGCGAGCGGTCGCAGCTCAACCTCATCGCGACGGCTGTCGAGGAGGCGAAGGGTCTCGGGGCTGACGGCGAGGACCTCGTCAAGCTCACGCAGCTCAACAACGCGCTGTTCAGCAAGATCGACCTGCCCGGGACGAAGGCGCAGCTCAAGCCGGTGTACTCGAAGAAGCAGCCGGGCCAGGTGCGGAAGCTGACGAAGCTCACGCTTGTGTTCAAGTGGGGCGGCGAGTTCACGCACTCGGCGCGGTACCAATCACGCGATCTAGGAGAGAACATGAAGAAAGATATCTCGATCATGAGTACGTACCACTATGCGTACCGCCGCTCTTTGATTGCTCACTCGTCATGTAAACAGACAAGGATATCCTGAAGAATGTCAAGGTAAGTCTCTTAAAGAGGTCCGACTCTTCCATTCAGTGCTGACGGGTCTTGGCAGATATACACGTCCTCCGAGCGTCGTGTGGTTGCGTCCGCAGAGATCTTCGCCGCGGCTCTCTTCGACAATTCGTCTTCCTCTTCCACTCCAAGCACACTCTCTGCCACCAGCGGCCACTCTTCCGGGGTGCATTCCTCGCGTTCGTCGACAGACGGTGGCCAGGGCTCGGGCTTCCAGTCTACCCCGAGGCGCGAGAACTCCGTGCCGGCGCAGAAGCCGCCCAAGCTCATCGTCCGGAAGGACCTCTTGGACGACTCAAACGCGGCCAAGGACCTGATGGACGACGTGAAGAAGCGGCTGAAGATCCTCCTGCGCCCTGGCGAGCCGGAGAAGCGTCCCGAGCTGACCTGGCCGAAGAGCATGAAGAAGGAGCCGGTCGAGGTGGTGAAGGAGGTGATCGAGCTGCTGTCGACGTTCCGGGACATCATGCGCCGGAACTGGGAGACGATGGACGTGGACAAGATCCAGGAGCGCTGGTGCTGCGGGGACGAGCCGTGGCTGTTCCGCGAGCGCTGGGAGAAGCTCTTCGAGGACTTTTGCGACGTCAAGCAGGAGAAGTTCGACCCGAGCCGCGTGTCGGAGCTGTACGACACGATCAAGTACTGCGCGCTGCACCACCGCACCTTCCTCTTCTCGATCTTCAACGAGGGCGGGCGCACGGAGCAGGCGCCGCACGACCGCAGGCTGCACGAGCTGTACGGGCGCGCGAAGGCGCTGTTCGACCTTGTTGCCCCGCAGGAGTACGGCATCGAGCCTGAGGAGAAGTGCGTGTTACTTTGTGCGTCTGGCTCGGGCAGTTAGCTGACGCGGCGTGCTGGTTTGTAGGGAGGAGATCGGCGTGCTCACATCGCTGCCGCTGCTCCGGAACGTCGTGGGCGACCTCGAGCGTGCACGGAATAACGAGGAGTGCGGGCTGACGCTCTACTTCACGAAGGAGAGCCACATCCACACGCTCGTCAACCTCGTCCTCCTCTCGGGTCTCCCCATTGCGAACCGCCGCATACCCGAGCTGGACTACTGCGTAAGTCCCTCCCCCCTCCCCCTTCATCCTCCACCTCACATCGATGGCTAACCGCTCCCGTCCCGCCGCAGTCCCACATCACCTTCGAGCTCTACGAGCGGAACCACGGCCGCGGCAAGTCCGACAAGGAATACTCGATCAAGCTCTCGCTCTCCGAAGGCGCGCACTCCTCCAACGTCCTCGACTCGGCCCTCGACGCGCGCCACTCGCTCAACGTCCAGCCCCGGCGCAAGCTCACGCAGCACCTGCCGTACCCGCTCGTCATCGAGCGCCTCTCGAAGCACTTTGGCCGCGTCCCCGACGACGACGACACCGGACCGGACACCCCCTACGAGACCATCGACGCCCTCCAGGCGCCTGTCGCGAGCTCGTCTGCGCCTGCGGACGACCCCTGACTCGCGGCGGCGGCGGTGGCAGCGGGCGGGCGGACGCCGTCGCTCGTGCTGCCTGCTATCCCGGAGTCGCCGGGGCGGAGGCGGGCCCTCTGCATCCCCGGTGGAGGCGAGAGGCAAGGAGAAGGAGAGGGAGGAGGAGGAGGAGCGCGGGCGGTCGCTGGCGACCCAACCGCCTGTGCCGGTGCTCGCGAGCCACTCGCTCGACCCGAGCGGGTGCGCTAGTGCGCCGTGGTGTCTGCCGGTGCACCTCCCCAGTAGAGTTTCGCGTCGGGTCCAGGGGCCAGACCAGGTTGCTGGCTCGTCGCATCGGTTTCGGGACGGACGCTGCGGCAGGTAGAAGAAGATGAGACCGTTGCTGCCTCTGGTGCGCCAACATCACTAAATATACCATACACAGGCTGGACGGTGCACGCCATCCGTGCTTCCGTTCATTCTTCTCCTGGATTCTGCAGATGCGCGCCACGCTGAGGATGCTGGTCGCACGTTGTACACTACGTCACACGCACGCATAGCAGTAGAGAGTAGAGTAGATAGGACTAGAGTAGACGTACAGTATCTAATCCATTTAGTGATATTTATGGTTCATGCGCCTTCTGCGGAGAGGGCTTTTTTTTTTTTTGTCGTGCATACTTTCATGAGAAGCTACTTTCGCGCATTCAGTCAAGCTTGGCAGGGTTTGCGGACTATCCATGCACCCAGGGGAAATGCTTTACGCACACACAGATGTAGTGTGGGACTTCATGCCTTTACCCGACGCCGTGCCGAGGTTGTACCGCATGCATACCCACTAAAACCCCTGGCACTGTGGTCCAGTCTTCCGGAAGGGTGAGCTCATCGCATATTAACCCCTGCCAGGTTGCAGTAACAACATTGGGAGCAAGGGCTCCAGTACGTACATAGGGTTTCGTACGGGCAATATCGATTTTTAGCTTTCTATTCACGCGCCACATCCACCGGGCGAGGGCTTCAGCAGGCGAGAAAGCACGATCGCCCTCACCATTCCGCCCAATAACCCATTCACACCTCATTATCCATACAAGGTAGACAAGCTCGACTGCAACTAGTCTGAAGAGCCTCGTGGCAGCCCTCCGCTCAGCTCTCGGCTCAGCATCATCATACACCTTCATAACACACGCCGCAAGGAGATGATCATATTCCAGATGTTCGACAGGGATTTTCCTCTGGGCCAGCATACACATAGCCGCCTCCCACACCTGAAGCCTCCACGGATTAGGGCACTCACTCACTATATGCCTCATAGATTCCTCAGCACCACAGAACGGGCACGCCGCTCGAGCTTCATAGCCAGGTATGTTCTTCCAGAACGCACCGAGACGATGCGCACCATGCAACAGCTTCCACCAAAAACTTCTCACCTGCCTGTCACAGTCCATTCGCCACACACCCAGCCAGACCGCGCTTGGCTTAGGGCGGACACCCGCAAAGCTATCAACGGCATTGAGGACAAGGTCTAGGTTTCGTAGCGTGCTTCTTCGGTCCTTACGAGCCCCCGCATCACATAGGTACCGATAGGCAAGCTTTTGCGACAGCACTGCTAGCTTAGCACCACTTGCAACATACTGCATCGGAGGGCTCGGAATAGCCTTGGTGAGCTTCTTTTCAACCGCGAGCCGAGCAAGAGCGTCCGCTCCATCATTACCAGTACAGTCTGAATGCCCTTTAACCCATCTCAGCGTTGTCGGCGCACTCCGCGCCCGAAGCCTAGCTATCAAGCCACGTAGCAGATCTCGGTTTGCGAGCCCGTACCACCCATCATCCTCCCAAGCCCATCGATGGACCATCATACCTTTCAGTACATATCGCGAGTCAGTAACAACATGCAAGGGGGCAAAGGGCGGCACAGCCGCTACCGCCAGGCTAACGGCATATACCTCTGCAGCCTGGTTCGACTGAACGAGTCCAGGAACGAGGGCTGCAGTATTTCGGGGGTCATTCGCGCCGAACCAGACACCACAGCCCGAGATGGCCGAGTCCAACCCGTTCTCAGTACAGGACCCATCAGTAAAGACTTCCACCTCTTCATCATTCACAGATACACCCCGGGCAGCCCGGGCAACGACCGCGGCATCCCATTCACTTGCAACGCCAAAGACACGGAAATGTGCACCTACTGGCAGCCTCGCCCTAATGGTGGGGTCAAAGAGCATACGACCGTTGCTTTCCTCGTTTCTTGCATTCAGCCGCTTTCTCGACTGGGTGAGGCTGAGCTTATCCCTTGTAGGGTCACTTCGCACGGCCCAGCGCGGGCTGAGATTCGCAAGAACTTTCCTGGCCGCCAGGACGCACCGATGCGGGTTGTCGCACCCCGCTTCACGATCCCTGACACACTCTTCACACGGGCAAACCGCAGTAGGCCGATGGCCACGGACTTGTCCTATCGACATCAGCCTCGACACGGCTCTCGCAGCATGGCCCACATCCATGACCGCATGGCGCTCCCGGAGGCACCTGATCGACTTAGTCGCCGCCGTCTTATAGCCTTCCGGAAGAGAAAAATGGCTCCAGATGGGCATAGCATCTCGTAGAGCTTCGACAGGATCAATAACATCAAGCCGCACCCTATGCTTGTTCGCAACCCTCAGCATATCCCTTAGGTACGAGGGCAGCACAATTTGTGAGGACATACTCACTTTCCATGACTGCAGGAACGCGTTTACATGGACCGACAGGTCTACCTGCCGGGAGTCCACCGTGACCGCACGTGCCAACATGACATCGGCAACATACGCCCATCTCGGCCGCAGCGGCGTGAGGTCGAGGTATTCGCGCATCCATATAAGCTCGATGGCTTCATTACGAGCCTTCAGGTTAAGCAAGTCGAGACCACCTTCATGAATCGGTAGGTAAAGAGTTTCCTCATTTATTGGCGGAGTCCTCCCATGACCCCACACAAAATGGCGGATCACCTTGCGCAGATCCGCCACAACAGACAGCGGCATACCCTGAACACGGGTAAGGTATTGCGTTCGGCTACCAACCTCAATGCCGACAGCGAGTTTTTTCCCTTTCAGGGTAAGCTTCCTACGTCCCCAACGGTCCAGATTAGCGCGGATCTTGTTAACTAATGGGAGCCATATCGCTTTCTGGCAGACTTCATTTCCGATCCACGCACCAAGGAGGCGCACCGGAGCACCATCCGGCACGATGCGCACAGTTAACGGTATCGGCGAGCCCCCTTCACGGAGGCATCGGGACGCACACACTCTCGTGCGGTAGGCCTTAGATCCAACCGGAATCAGCTCAGTTTTAGGTGCGTTGAACCGAGCCCTCGAGGCCACACACCAATCATTCAGGACTTGTTCCAAGGTAGAGTACTCATCTTGCGCACTTAGGTACACCGTAGTGTCATCAGCGAAGAGGGTTGTCAAGATTCGGCCATTCATGCCAGGTATGAGGTAGCCTCTCAGCGGCGCAGCACGGAGCGCAATAGCGAGAGGTTCAATAGCCAGGTCAAACAACAGACACGACACCGGATCGCCTTCTGCGGAGAGGGCTTACTATGCCTGCACCAGTGATGAAAAATCCCAAAAGTTGCAACAGAAGTGAAAAATTGGGTCTATCTCCACGACTTCTCAAGCACTTACCAGACAATTTTGTGTTCCTGTATCTCCTGCATCTCCTCTATCCACTCATGAAATCAGCGTAAAATTCCGTCCAGGGAGTGTGGAGATATTCAAGTACGAAGTGGGCGAGTCAGTCGTACGAAGCGCTGATGGCCTTCGGCTGGGCGATTTGCTCATCCGGAGCCGGCGAAACTTTGCCAGCATAGAGACGTACCCTGAGGCGTGCTTGTGCGAAATTTCCGAGAGGATCGAGGGAGATGAGGATGCTGTAGGAGGGAGGAGGTCTGCGAGCGTGACAGTCAGCCACCGAGGCCTGTCGGAGTCTGAAGTTCAGGTTCGCCGGCCTCCTTCGACGACACGACACCGCGCGCACGCGGGCTCATCCGGGTCGGAGCTCAAAGATGCCACCTCAGCGCCCGTGACAAATGCGTGACCCGAGGGCTCAGGAGTTTTCATTGCTGTTGCGATTCAGTGTCCGCCCTCGCTTCACCTCCTATCCCATCCTCTCGCTTCCAAAAAAATCAGTCACAGGTACTCAAGACAGCTCGGAATCGATCTGTGAAGGTCCGATGAGAACCGGGTAAGGGACGGGAGAGATAATCAAGTACGAAGCCGTTTTTTACATTACTGGTGAACTGATAGTATTGTCGGCCTGAGAGCACTCGTCTGTAGATCAAGTGAGTAGACCTCGCTTGTCAATGAATCGAGTATAGACAATACGCCGTACCTGGACCGTGCGTCGTACACCGTGGGGGCGCGGAATGAACACTTTCCATCCAGAGATACGCAAGCACTGTGTATCCATCCTTTCCCCCGGGGGTATACAGCTATACATACTCTGTACGAGATCTGCGGAAGAGTTGCAGCGTCAGTCGCACGTCGCGAAGAAACAAAGACACCGAGACTCACCCTACATAAAGCAGGTGATGTACAAGGTCTAGCAACGTCGACAATGGTTATCGCGCGCGCAGAACCACGGTTGTCATGGTCGATCACGAGTGCTGCTCTACGTCCCAATCTTGCAGTCCGAGCTTGGCTCGGAGGGCGCTGAGCTGCTCGGGCTTGAGCTCCTTGAACTGCATGCTGTGCGAGCCCTTGCCGGCCATGGACGGGTGGTCCTTGTCGAACAGGGCGGACGCCGACTGGGAGAGCATGGACGACTGGGTCGCGAGGGCGGCGAAGGAGGAGGTCGTGTCGTGGTACAACCTTGCACGCAGAGTTACAGGCCGGTCCCACACAGCACAGAGATGGGGCAAGACGCACCTGTACGCCTCCTTGTTGAAGCAGTCGCCCTCCTTGATCTCGTCGAGCGCGTGCTTCTTGAAGGCGGCCTTGACCCAGTGCAGGACGTCGAAGACGTGGTGCTCCTTGGGCCGCCAGGGCCGGAAGCGCGGCGCGAGGTTGAAGGAGCCGTCCTGCTGCGAGATGAGCGGGTGGAAGACGTCGGTGAGGAACTGCACGGCCGGCGGCCGCTCGGGATAGTGGGAGGGGAAGATGAGCCGGAACTTGAGGATGGAGTCGGTGTAGTACCCTGCGGCGGGCGGGCGGCGTGAGCGAGGCTGACACTGACGTGCGCGGTGCGTACCTTGGTGGACGAAGAAGACGGCGTCCCAGATCATGAGGTTCTCCGGGGAGGGCGTGACGTACATGCCTAATGGACAGTGTCCGGTGTGGCGGAGGGAGGCGTACTCGAGCGAGACGGCGGTGCGGGTGAGGGCGGGGGTCGCGAGCTCGGTGATGCTGCCCGTGCGCGCATTGGGTCGGGTGTGTCTGCGCGCGGGGGAAGAGAGGTCGATTGTCGGGGACAGCGCGAGACTGGAGAGCATCCTCGACGCCATCGCAGACTCGGACTCGGGAGCAGCTCGGGTCAGAGGTCGGAGGTCGGTAGACGCAGCATGGGCGCCTGCTGAGTGATGGGAGCACCCGATATGGAGCGCGCCACGGAGGATGCGCCTGCCGCGGCCAATGGGCATTCGGAATCGGAGCGTCTGGGCAGCTCGTCCGTGGCCCAGGCGGAGACAATCGCACACCGTCGCGCTCACACAGAACCGGCACATGCTCGTCTGAGCTCAGCACTCTCTCCCGCCATTTGTATTTCTTCTCTCCCACCCATAGGCGTACCCGGTTTGGCCCGTCTGCCCCCAGCGGTTCCCGCCGCGGCTCGATCTGCATCCAAAACATCGTTTATATAACCTGCAACATACCTCTCTCCGCCAGTTTTTTCACCACCAGCTCCTTCACCAATTCTCGGGCTTCGCTTCATATCCCTGCCCCGCCCCCGCATTCTAGATACCACCACTAGACCAGTCTCGGACTAGATCTCGCACTCCCAGCCCATAGACCAATACCATGAAGGTGCGTCCACAACTCCCACATCCTCCTCACAAGACTTACTAACCTCCCACTCTACACGCAGTTCGCTACCGAAGAAGAGCTCGCCGGCCACCAGCGCGCGACCGTCCGCGGTGCCCTCGAAGGCGTCGCCGCAGGCCTCGCCATCTCCCTCCCCGCCAGCTGGTACATGCACCGGCGCTGGCCCGCCTTCCGCGCCCTGCCGATCCAGCTCAAGGCGCTCGGCGTCATCCTCGTCGTCGGCCCCGCCTTCGCCATCCAGGCCGAGCGCCGCGGCGTCGAGTTTGACGAGTCCACCTGGACCGGGGCCGGCAAGGCCGTGCTCGACCGCGAGGAGAAGGCGACCGAGAGCAGGTGGGAGGCCCTCAGCAGCAGGGAGAAGTTCAGGGACTGGGCGATGCGCAACCAGTACAAGATCATCCTCGGCAGCTGGGCCGCGGGCATGGCTGTTGCGGGCACCGTCGTCATGCGTAATCGGTGAGTGCCCTGTCCAGTGTGTTGGGGGAAAGGGAAAGAGAGCAAGACGGCTGATGACCCTCCCGCGCTGCAGCTACCAGAGCACGCCCCAAAAGGTCGTCCAGGCCCGTATGTGGGCACAGGGCCTGACCATCGGCGTCCTCATCGCCGCCGGCGTCCTCACCCAGAGCCAGCGCTCCCAGGCGCACCAGAACCGCTCCGTCGACCACTCGTGGCAGAACATCCTCGATGAGCAGGAGCGCGAGGAGAAGGAGATTCAGTCCCGCCTCGGAAACCTTTCGTCGTCCCGTGCGCAGCCGGCACCCGCGCAGTAGAGGTTGGCGGTCCTGCATTGACTGTTCGCTCTCGCCCATGATGTTCACGAATATGTATCATTCACCCGCCACCGTGCATGCATGCACGATGCACGGTGGCTTGTCGGGTCTCGCTTCCACGCTCGCTCATACCATCTGCCACTGTATCTTAGGCCTATCTAGTCGCTTTCGCATCTGCTTGAATACTTACTTGCAATCCACGGACGCTCTGAGTCTATCTAATGGGTCCGCAATAGAACACGCCTTGGCCTTGTACCCTGACGTGCTGTCGCACGCAATCGTACCGTGAAGCACGTCATGACAGGCTACAGCCTACAGGTACAGTCGTGCGAGCGCACGCCGCAGAGCCGTTCATTCAAATCTCGGGAAGCTCTGTTGAGTCGAAGCGTTCTCTACAAGGTCATACAACATCGGATCTACCGTGGAGCTTCGTCTGAGTCGACCATGAGCGTAAGAACAGAAAAGAGACATCATCGTACAGGCCAAATCGTCAACACGTCTAGAGCCAGCAACGCATCTATGTAATAGTATCATATCATGTCACATCCCAACAGCCTCGTGCCCTTACAGCTCAGCGTTGGTCATTTTTTTCGTGAGGGTGTTCGTCCGATGTCTTCGTGAAGTCTGGAGTTTGAAGTCTAAACGGAAGCATGCGAGGGGGGGGGGGGTTAAAGGGGGAGGGGAAGAGGGGAGGTCCGAGGTTGGAAGAAGGCTAAGTGCAAACTTGCATCCGGGAGCGGTCACATCCGGAACTGCTCGACGCTCAGCATGACCGTCGGCGCGCCCTTGAGCGCAGCGACCGGCCCCGCAAACGGCGCACACAGCGCGCGCCGCACGTCCGCGACGAGACGGTCCGGGCCGGACACTGTCGAACGCACAAACCCAGATCAACTTCCGCAAACCGATCCCTCGCTCGCACAGACACGGAACAGGACGCACCGTCGACCGCCACGGCGCCCCGCGACGCCGTGACCTCCTCCTCGAGGATCCTATACACGTCCGGCCTACCACGCCGTATTCTAAGTGCCCAGAGCCCTGGACGAACGCGAACGCGCCGTCCGCGGGCAGGCACTCCGTAGGTGTCGTACTTCCGGAGGTAAAGTACGCCGCGTCGGGCTTCTTGAGCGTGCCCGGGGTATCCGGTATCACTGGGGTCTCGCACCCCGAATCCGAGCCCGAGGCGGATCCGGGACGCGTCTTGGACATAGGGGAGCCGCTCTCCGAGACGGGGGTGAGGGACCCCTTCTCGATGTCGGGCAGGAAGTCCTTGGAGAGCGTCGGGAGGGCGCCGAGGGCGTTCTCGGCGCTGCGGCTCCCGCCTGTGAGGTAGATGTCAACGGCCAGGGAGATGGACGAGGGCGCCTCGGTGAGGATCTTCTCCAGGTCCGCGGCGATCCACTCGTATTCGGCTAGAATGGGTCGGGGGAGGATCCACAGTCAGTGGGAGAGGGGGGGGTGGAGGAGGTTGGTGAGGGACGTACTCTGTGTTCGGACGGCCCAGACGAAGACGACGCGTTGCGCACATGCGTCGGCAGCAGTGACGTCTCTGACACGCAGGTGTGCATAGTAAGCTCGCTGTCCAGCAAAACATACATCGGGGCGCGTAGGATGCTCACCTGAACAGCTGATGCATCCGCGCAATGGTGTACGTGACGCCCGTACCACCTAACATCGAACCACACGGTCAGCCATGCGCCATGACCACACACCTAGACCATGGCTTAGGCCGCCTCAACGCACCAGCAATGAACACGCAAGTCGAGAACGGACGTATGTCCTCCGGGTGCCCGTACGGCCCGTCGATCATCGCAGGGAGCTCGCAGCAGCCCGTCGGCTCCGCGCGGTCCATGAGCGTCCTCGTCTGGCCTCGCATCGCGCGCACGATGAACACCATCTCCGCCTCCGCCCTCCCCGGGCGCGGGTCGCACATGTTCCCGATCGTGAACGGGTGCGACTGGAGCCCGAGCGACGGGAACGCGAGGAAGACGTGCTGGCCGGCCGTCCACCCGCCGGGGATGCGCCGCCGGAGCGTGATGCGGAGCGCGTCGGCGCCGATGGTCTCGATGCGCGCGACGGAGCTGGAGCTGGGGCCGGAGGGGCGCAGGACGAAGTTGAGGAGGATGTAGCGACATCCGCGGGAGAGCCGGTCGAGGAGCCAGATCGCCCACACGCCCCAGATGTACTTGTCGCAGCGGACGGGCACGACGTGGACGTGTACCGAAACGAGGAAGATTCTGTAATGCAAGAGGTCGGGGACCGTGGTTACTGGTACGGACGGGGGCGGGAGGAAGGGGGGTGGGGACGTACAGGATGAGCACGACGTGGCTGACGTAGAAGGTTTCGTAGAAGCGTCGCCGGAACCACTTGACGGAGATGAGAGTCGTAATGGTCTGTGCTACGGCCCCGACCAGACCAGCGATCTTGTAACCCTCGTTGATCAACTTGGCCGGGCTGCAAGGATGAGGTTATACTCAGTAGAACTTGGTAGAAACATCGACAAGCCGCTTACGAGCGTATATACCTACAGATAACGTGTCAGTGGTGAGAACATATGAAGGAGAAGTCACTGAAGCTTACATGCCACCAAAGTGCAGCCATGTCAGGACCAGGACGCATCTGGAGATGACCCGATGCATTAGGTTGAGCTACAGCGAGCATTAGCGGATAAAAATAGACAATGTGGCCTGTGTTCACTTGCCTTCTCGTGACCAATGCCGGTGAGCCCTGAAGTAGCATGAGACAGGACGTTGTTGACGACAAGTAAAAGAACTCACACGTGATGGCATTGTTCTTCATAGCAAGCAAGACAACGAACGGAAGTTGGATCGTGGCCATCATGCCGGTCCTAGTGCCCCATGACTTTCCCGTAAGGTTGGTAGGGTATGCAAGGCCGTCGACTGCATGAACAACCAGATGAGCAAGACGCGTTGGTACCTCGAGGTAGACTACTGACCAGGAGCGAAACACCACACAAGGCAAGCGCCCAGATAGGCAACCGTGAACAACACCTCCACTATCATGAGCTCGAGCCCCGGGATGCGCCACCTGAAGCCAACGATACGCGAAGCAGAGAGGATAGCATGCGGAACGCGACGCAGAGACATCATTCGCATCCCGTCGGGCGAAGCAGTCTTCGTGGAATTCTGGAACGTGCCGCGACGCGACCGATACCGGCGGTATGTGACCCAAGCCAGATACCACGCGTTGGCGATAGTCGCCAAAGCAAGTAAGGCAAGGATACCGTACCATACGTCCTCGGGGTGGCTCTACAAAGAAGGGGAGGTTAGACCAAGTGCCAAGACGCATGGACGGCCAAGACTGAGACTCACGGAGGAGTGTCCACCACCACCACCGTGATGCCCAGAGGCTTGTGCAGCCGTCGACGAGGCCGCATGCCCAGCGGCTCTCGCAGCCGTCGATGATGCCGCAACGGCTATGGCCGAGCTGCTAAAAGCTGCAGCAGCAGTAGAGTCGGAGCCGTGCGCGTGATGGCTGGACATGTCGGGAAGGACTGCTGGTCGGGGGGCGGGTCGCAGCTTCTTGGCCTCTCGGCACCGCAGGATATATGTAGCCACTGCATGACTTTATTTTATTCTAGGGGGATAGGGAGGAAAATCGTTGCTCGAGTCTGAGTGAGCTGCAGGACCGCATGAACGAGTGCCGGTTCGACGTCTCGATCAAGGTTCCTGTAATCTCTTCGAAAAGATCAGATGCCGGTGTTATCTGATAAGATGAAGCGCGCTCGTAATCGCATCTCTCCCGATCGGGTAGAGTCGGATTATCTTATCAGATAAAGCCGACGTCCGAGTTGTGCGCTCCTCCCTCGAGACCATGCGGAAACTCACCCGATGGGCTGGGACGCCATGAAATGGCACCATGGCTGAAGCGGGGTGCGGTCCAGGCTTGTGCTTGACAGGCGTCGGGACCGGTACGGCTTCTACACTCGGATGAGCGCAGTTTCGAATGATACCGACGCAATGGTAGTCCGTCGTATCGCGAAGGCGCGAGGAACTGAGGAAGCGTCCAATGTCTTCGGCACAACATGGACGAGGTGAATATACGTCAGAGCTAAAGATAGAATTGAAGCTAACCTGTTGGGTGAAGAACAACTCCTCGCGTACCGACCTCTCTTGTCCCGGGATGCTTGGCCAGGCCTGTCGCACACCAGCATGAGTCCAGGCTATGCTACAACACCAGCGCGCAGCACGGTGAAGTTAATCAGTCAGGCACAAAGAGGTGCGTCTCAGAGCGCTGCATGAAAAGGTCGATAGTCACTCACAGAACATTCGGACGTAAATGCATGTTCGCTAGACCTTGTGCTACGCCGCATCTCTCGCACGCTGTTCCCACTCAAAGCCGTCGTGTCGCCGCAGCCATCGTGGCTCAAAGGGGACCCGTTCCACCCATGATGATGGGTCGGAGTCAGCGGCGTTCCGACCACGAAGGCAGTCGGAATCTGTATCTGGAAGGGTCGACCATGAGACCTTGAGATGTGTTGGAAGCAGCTTGAAGTATAACTCACCTTTGATGTCGGTCTTGACACTATCATTCTGAGCCTATCCGTGGCCATGACAGAAGACCCTTGGAGCTGCCGGGTGCTAGACTCGCGCGCCAGTCGGTATAAGGAGCTCGCATGAGACAGGAAGAGTCTCGCCGGGTGCGCTCATCAATCCTGTCTCTCTGATCAAGCAGCCTGGAGGCGAGTCTGAGCGGCGAGAATGCTCTGAGAAAAGTGCCGTCAATCGCATCCTTGTTCTACGGATCCCGGCTCCCCGAGGACGCCTCGTGGTGCGCCTCGCATTCGCACGTCGCGGCGAACTCGGCCTTTGGAGATATCTCCTTGTCGATATGGCGGTCTCCGGGCTCCCTAGTCCACATGCAGCGAGACTTCGCAAGATTCGTGAACAGACCTTATGATAAGAGCAAAGCTCGAGCATTCCAGGCCGTCTGCCATGAGATGGCGGGACCGAGAGGATGACATGGGGTAGCAATCACATACGTTGTCGACAGCATTCGGGTCGTTACGTTCCTCGTTGGTTCGGTGCGGGTCTATGTAGCTCTATGTGTAAGATGCAGATAAGAGCGTGTTGCAACGAGATATCGATGTGTTGGTGGACACGATTCAGTACGGCACCCGTCTGTATGCAATAGGTAAGTCCACGATGTCCCTGGTCTGCAATGGGTTGTATTCTAATCACCTTTCGTGATATGGTCTGTCGTGTCACGAACATCAGCACGGCGTAGCGTCACAGAACGCGCGCCTCAGGTTTGTTCGCGCACTCAATAAATAAGTATCTTTCCGGATGCGTCATCAGAGCAAGCTTGGAGCAAGAATGGTCGAGATTAACCGCAAGTCGCGCACCGCTGAGAGAGGCATCTACGACGCCATCGGATTTTGCCGAGCCAACGCCGTGAATCTCGGACTCAAGAAAGTTGTGCACTCGAGCGCTTGACTTTGCCCAGTGCGAGCTTCTTACTCTTCCCTCGATTATGGCCTCCTCCTCGTCTTCCAGCAGCGTAAGCGACTCGGAGAATTCCGTCTCTACATCTACACACCCTCGAAAGAGACAGCGGATCTCAGACGAATCCGACCACGACGCCTCAGGCAGCGACTCCGACGACTCTGAAAGCTCCCAGTCAGCCTCTGATACCAGTTCCGAGGCTGAAGAGGAACAGGTTCTCTCGCACGCAGAGAAACGGCGGCAGAAGAAGAAAGAGAAACATGCAGCGAAGAGCGCAGACGAACCTAGCGGCAAGAAGGGCCAGGCGAAGGTGCAGAACACCGCCGAGCTGCCTCCCTCGAAGGTCCCGAAACGTCAAAATTCGATATGGGTCGGCAACCTGTCGTTCAAGACCACGCCTGCGTCGCTCAGAGCCTTCTTTGAAGGCGTGGGCGAGATCACGCGAGTGCACATGCCCATGAAGATGGCGACGGGCGGGCCTGAGAAGGGCCCCAGGAAGGAAAATAGAGGGTCAGTGTTGACATATTCGCACCCATGTTCTTCGTTGCGAATCAATATATCGGTTTCTTTCTGCCCTCCAGTTTCGCATATGTGGATTTTGCTTCACCAGATGCGAAGATCGTTGCTATCACCATGTCTGAAAACCCACTGGACGGGAGACGTCTGCTCATCAAGGATGGTAAGTCTTCCCCTGGTCCTGCATTCTACGGTCACATGAACGGGCAGACGGCTAAGCTCCCATGCAGGCGACGATTTCAAGGGACGTCCCGCAGCAACGGCTGGAGCAGACGGTGCAGACGGTGCAGCCGCCAAGTCGATGGGCCACAGCAAGACGGCGCAGAAGATCCTCAGCATGCAGAAGCAGCCTCCGGGGCCGACGCTCTTCCTGGGCAACCTCGGTTTCGAGACCACGGAAGACACCATCCGCGAGCTGTTCGAGTCCCACCGCGCGAAGGAGAAGGAGCCCGCAGCAGACGGGACGGAGAACGACAAGTGGATCAGGAAGATTCGTCTGGGAACGTTCGAAGACAGCGGAAAGTGCAAAGGGTACGTCTCTCGTTCAGATTGTCAGCTCCAGCCGCCCTGTGTCCGTGCAGGCTTTCGTGACCGTGGACTTCCATCGGGATGGAACGCTGAAATGGAATCACGCATCACACTACGCCGCATGTTTCGTGATTAGCTCAAGCATGGCTCTTTGAGTTTGCCTCGAGAAAGACGCGATGAAAGCGGGGAAAGACACGCGCAGCCGCGTTCGAGCCTCGTCTCCGCGCGTCTCGACGCGTTCTTGACTCCCGCGCGCAAAGTGCAGAAATACAAATACACATCCGACCAGCGACCGTGAAACAGCGTGCACCAGCATCGCGCTTCATATCTCGGACTCTCTTTCCAGTCCCATGATGGCTGATCTGTATTCCCTCCAACAGCTGGGCCTTCGTCGACTTCACGAGCACGGAGCACGCGACCGCCGCGCTCACGAACCCGCGGAACCACCAGCTCAACGGGCGGAAGCTTGTCGTCGAATATGCCTCCCCAGAAGCCGTCCGCCGAGGCGGCGGCGGGCCCCCGCGCGAGAAGAAGGAAAAGGGCGCCGAGGCAGGGGCAGACCCAGGCAGTTTGGAACGAAGCGAGAGCGCCCGAGCCGACCGCGTCAGGACGAAGGAGAAGGTAGCGGGGATGGAGGAGAGGAGGGAGAGGGCCAGGGTCCCCCGGCGAAGAAGCAGCGTGTGAATGCTGGAGACTACAAGGACAGAGGGCGGGATAAGGGAGGCAAGGGAGCACGTCCGCGCTCGAAGCCCGGGGCCGCACTGGCGATGGCGAGGCGCGAGGACGTCTCTATCGTCCCCAGCCAGGGGAAGAAGATCGTTTTCTAGCCTGCTGTCTATACTTCAGGCTGCCCGCACAACCCTGTTACATGTGTGCGTCTTTGACAGCACGCAATTAGCTCTCCCTGGCATGCTGGAGCGCCGAGGTGTTCAAACAAACATGGTATGTCATTACAGACAATACTACAGCTACTTGTACGGAGACGCTAGCACTGTGAGGCAACATAGGACGCGCAGCAGGCGTGTACTGAAGCGGAATAGCAAAACAAGAAAGACAAAACGACTAGTGATACATGTGCACCATCTGCGCGCCCCTCACCATCTGGGGAAACTCATGACTCTTCCGCAGAGTCGTCCTCCTGGACCATCCCGATCTCAAACTCGCCACAAATGTCCCACCGCGAGCCCTCCGCGGCGGCGGACACGTACTTAACGAAGTGCATCACGCCCTCGTCGCGCAGGACGAGCAGCAGCCGGTTGAATCCCGGCTGGACGGTCAGCAGCGTGCCGTCCTCCTCGTCCTCGTCCTCTTCATCCTCCTCGTCGTGCATCTCGTCGTCTTGGCCCGCGTGGCCGTTCACGCCGTTCCCGTTGATGCCGTTCCCGTTCTCGCTCTTTTTCTTCGACGATCCCGAACGGTAGACCGCCGGGTCGTCCTCCTCTTCGTGCGGAGCCATGTAGCACTGCGAGAAGAGAATGGATGTCAGCGCCGGACGTCAACATCACGCAAGGGCAAAAAACCGAGACCACATACCTCCCAGCCTCCCCACTCGCCCGTCTGCCACCCAACAGGCGAGCTCTCCTCGCCGGTTACATGCCCATTCGCCGCCGCGTCCACCGGCGCCTCCACCTGCGGCGTTAACCCGAGCACAACGTCCAGCCGCGTCTCCTTCGCCTCGCTCGTCGCGAGCGTGTAATCCAGCCCCGGCCGGAACCGCCGTGCCTCCGCCGAGTAGCGCACCGGCAGCAGCTTCGACACGCACGCGAGCCACGCGCGGAACGCCTGGCTCGGGAACAGCTCCTCCTGCAGACTGCGCGTGATGTCGTCCACGTCCGCGTGCGCCCACCGCGGGCTCACCGCCATCTTCGGCCCGCTGCTCTCGAGCGGGCGCAGCGTGCAGTAGCGCCACTTGTGCGGCGGCCCTTTGAGCATCCACGCGCCCTCCCCGCCCGCGGTGTGTGGCGGGATGCGCGTCGGGCGGTTGGGACCGAGCCCGTCCCGGTCGTCTTTCTCCACCAGGCCGCCGCGCAGCTTCTCGGAGAGCGGCTGGCAGAGGAACGAGTGCAACTCGAGGCTGGACTCGTCGACGAACCGGGCCGCGAGGGCCTTCATCGTGCGTGCCTGGAGATAGACCGGGTTCAGGAACTCGGACAGGAACGATATGTGCTCCTCCGAGAGCGGATCGTCAGGGAGTGGGGGGTCGACCGTATCCGGGTACCCTCTCAGCTCGGTCTGTGTTGACGCCTGGAAAGTCGACACGGGCGGTGAGCGGTCATCTCGCCGTCAGGATCGGACGATTGCTCACCAACTGGTCGCGGGAGCTTTTGACCTCCTGCTGGGGCTCGGGGACGTATCCCTCCTCCCCGGGCTGAGCGGCATGGAACCAGCCACTGATGCTCAGCCGTTGCCGGCCGTCCTCGGACTCGCCAACGACGACCTCCTCGACCGAGTGGAAACTGTGCCCTGGCTGGACCTCAAAGAAGATGAACTGGTTCCAGACTGGGGGGATGCTTTTCGAAGGGACGGGTTCTGGCTCAGGCAGACCCTCTGGACCCATCTTCACGGGGTACAGCTCCAGCGCGCCGCCCCACTCCGCCTGCCAACCTTGGTAGTGCGGGAGAGGCATGTAGAGGATGTACGAGACGCGGCGGGTGCCGATGACGTCGTCGTGGTTGAGCAGATGGCATCCCTTGCGGTAGCTGACGACGGACATGTCCTGCTTCGTCCCTGAGAGCGGGCCGCAGCCAGTGACGGCGCGGAGGAACGAACGGAACAAGGGCGAGTACAGTGCATCGCGAAGGGTGAGGAGGGACGGCAGGAGAGCGATCTGCTGCTCCGTCAGGTACGAGAGGGACGCGAGGTCGCCGGTTTGGTAGACCTGATAAGATGTGATTAACGGGTTTGACACATTTACGCGACGCTCGCGACTGCAGCGGATAGAAATACAAGAGAGCCACAAATGCGCACCTTGTAGATGTCCGTCTCCTTCTCCGAGAAACTGAGCTCCGCGAGAGCTTCGTCCTTCACCCGCTGCAGGAGATCGTCCTGGAAGAGCTTCTCGACCACGGCATGCTTGAACGGAGCAGAGCCGTCGTACTCCGTGTGCAGGCGGTGGATGTTCGACGGGCCAAAGAGGTCCGGTGCAAAGTGCGGGGTCGGGTCCGCGCTGCTCGAGCTGGGGGCGGCGTCTGATATATGGCTGGACTTGAGCCTTTTGAGCAGCGCAGGCTCTGAGTCGGGCTCTGGGGACGGCGGGGAGCGGTCATGGGTCCTGTTAGTCATGTCGCGGGGGCGGGATGGGGCTCGAAGGGGACGAGGGGGCGGCGAGAAAACGGCGAGAGGGTATATGTGGGCTGAGCGAGGATGATGGAGAGCTCAGAGCGGGAGCCTCGGCGAGGCCCAGACTGCGAAATCTTGCTCTCCCCCGCAGGCGCCCATGCTCCCTCCCACTTTCTCCCATGCGCGAGCAGTCTGACCCGGACAAAATACAAATACTTACGCAGGGCTTCGGCCGTCGCGACGCTAGCTCTGTCCGATACCCACCCCTCGCCCACCCCCACCCTTACGCCAGACCGAACTTACTACCACTACCACTACGTTCGCGCGGCAAGTCCCGGCTGTCCCGATATGGCAGCGCACAATAGTGTCAATACTGTGGCCAGCCGAGGCCCAGCTCAAGGCCAACTGCTCGTCCGCGTCGACCCGCTACAAAATCATCGCGTCTTCCTCAGAGAGCAGCGAAAACCTTGCTCGCACAGCACCCTGACGTCACCCATCCAGACCCAGCGATTCTCGTGGCGCCCACCCGCGGTCTTCCCGCAGGAACAGCTCAGCGCGTTCTCCCATTCATGTCCGCACTCGAGGGATCCCCCTGCCCTCCCACCGCCAACCCAGCAGCACCAGCCCCTGCCGCGGACGAAGCTGCATACAACATATGCTTCTTTCCTCCGCTCAATCTGCGCGCAGTCCAGGCGTCACGCGCGGCCTCCGTTGCGCTTCGCGACTGCCTCTCCGCCGCTCAGCAGTTCTGGGAAGCTGATAAGCCTGCAGCGGGCCTGCAGTCTGGCTCTCTTCATTCCGGCGTTTCGAAAAGGCATAACGATCTTCAGCGGAACACCGAGGCCTCGACCTCGGGATCCATTCGCTACAAGCGCCGAAGCGATACTCTTCTGCAAGAAGACGCTATGCAACCTGATTGGACCTGGTGGTTATCGACCCACGGTCTCGACTCCCGACCAACTGCGAAGTAGCCGACGTGGGACACTCAAGACTGCGCTAGATGAGAGTATTGTCCAATGGGCCGCGTGGGCGACGGCGGCACAGAAACGGTCTAAACTACACATACAGTGAATCGCAAGCGTACGTAGCAACCAGGACAACATCTGCCATCGGCGGGCGGGCGGGCCTGGACCTATCGACAGGGAAGGGCGGAAGGGTGGGGCAGCGCCGGAGAGGGAAGGGAAGAACGGGTACTGGACGGGTGGTGGGATGGGGGCGGGGCGGGGGACAGGAACGACGTATCCACGGATCACCACAGACATAGACTGACTGCCAGTGGGCTATAGGCTGTAGGACAAAGACAAGACAAGAACAAGGAGCTGAAGAATTGGAACGAAGATCAAGGAACGGATGCCCGCGGGCGAAATGTACACGTCAGGATCACGATAAAATTATAACCTATACGTACTGGGACACGCTCGACACTCGAAAATACAGTGACACGGGATCTGTGGATGTGGATGGGCTGCGAGTGTGTGGGTGCACAATATCCATACGTCGAACGCTCTCCCCCGCTCTCTCCCCATAGGGCGGGCAGGCCGGCCTCGGGCGCATTCCTCGGCATGCATGCTGCATGCGCCCCTCGCGACAAGGAACACGAGGAAGCAATCAAACTCAAGCCACGAGCGACCTCTTCTCGTCCCCGGCAGATTGGGAACTCGAAGAACTCGAGCTCCTCGACGGATGATGCCTGTGGGAGTGCGAATGCGAATGAGAGTGGGCGTGGGCGTGCGAGTGGGAATGCGAATGCGAGTGTGAGTGCCGGTGCGTCTTCGGAGACCCGGCCGCTCCGGATGTTGTTGGGATCCACGCCTCCGTCGCGTGCATATTGCGAGCCTCTTCCACGGTCATGCCCCCGATCGGGATGGTCGCATACACAGCGACGTCGCTGCGCGTCGATAGGTGATGTGAGCGCCCGTCTGACGCTGGGCCGCACGGCGACGTCGGCGTCGGCATGAGGTACACTCGCTGAAGCGGCACGTCGGTCTTGATCGTGCGCAGGCCAAGAATGTGCGCCCGGGCACTCGCGATGAAATCGCGAGAGATGTGGGTGTAGTACTGCGACAGGGCGATGACGATGTGTAGCTGTGCACCATGAAAGATGCCGGAAAGTAACGTCAGCGAAACTCTGTCAACGCAGTATACCCCGCCACCAAACATGCATACACGGGCCGAACAACGACACCGCGGTGCCGGGCAGGGCAATCGTTGTCCACCCGCATGTGGCGGTGGCGACGGGGAACAGGGGAATGTGGAAAGGGGCTCACCCGGACTACGATCAGGATGAACATGATCCCCAGCACGGCAACGACAGCGCGCTCGAACCACTGCTCGCAATTCTCGAGCGAGAGACCCATCTCGCCCATGTCGCGCATGAGTTCAGGGTGGCGCGAGAACTCCTCGCACACGGATGAACGAATGTACGACGAGCTGAAGGTCGTGTATGTTGCGCCGAGGGTGGCGAGCGTCACGAACACGAAGTCCGCAATCGAGTAGTCGCGGTAGATGCGCACGAACAGCCGCACATGCTGCGCAGGCCAAGTCGTATTGCGTGGGTGGCGGGAGGGGTGTTGCGGAGGTGGGAAGGGCACATAGATTGGGCGACGGAGGCAATAGTCAGCATTTCCATCACCAACGTGCGTGAAACACCACGGCAGAGGCAAGACGTGGGAGGAGCGGGGATGAGAGAATGGAACGACGACTCACCTTGGCGATCCCCACGAACCCGATGAAACACGACGCCGCCGCAGCGGCGAAGTATGCAAAGAGGAGGGCCCAGACGAGGCGGACCGAGTCGATGGCCCGGGTGTCGGTGGAGCCCTCCCACTCGCTCTCGTTCTCCCAGCCGAGCGAGCGCGAGAGGGCGAGCAGACGGAGGGCGAACGCGAGGTTGCACACCGCGCCGGCGAGCGAGCCGGCTAGAGACAGAGACCTAGAGAATGACATGGATGTATGAGCACGAGGAGCAGAAGAGGGTGGACAGAGTCGTCAATGGCTCGAGCAGTGACGAGCGTCGGGAGTCAGACACTCGACCCGGGGAGACGGGCGGAGTGTGGAGAGCTGGAGGTGACAGGCGGGCGGGAGACTAGCGGCAGGCGAGCCGAACGGCACCAAGCTGGTGAAGTGAGAGGCCGACGTCGATGGCGACGTTGACAGCGACGAGAGCGACGCTGGCGGGGAAGCCAGAGACGATGAGGGGAGGAGGAAAGAGGATGGAAGGAGAGTGGTGGCGTCGGGGTCTCGAGAGACGGCGGTGACGAAGGACAACGACGGGAACGGACGAAAGATGGTCTCTTCGCAGTAGGCTCCCCCTTGGCGCCCGCCTGCGGCCGTGGCCAGAGCCCGCGCCTCCAGCCCTCCGAGCCCGGCTTCGACACCGTGATGACCAACGGCACTCACCTGATGATTCTGAAGTATCGCGCCATAAACCGTCCACCCAATCTCTGCTGAGCTTGCTCGGTGTTGCGTCGGCCGCGCTCGACGACGGGGAAGAAGATGGTCGACGGCCTGAGCGATGGAGGTCAAGAACGAGGAGCGACGAACAAGCTTGCCCCTCGAGGAGAGATGCTGAGTATGACCAAGACCGGTCCTGATCAAGCCACGAGCGGAAAAGGGGGGCTCGAGCCTCGGAGAAAGGTGGGCGGCGTACCCGCGTCGGGATGGTTATCTAGGTTCAGGAATGCCGTGCGAGTCCGGGGGGCTCCTTTGCGCCGACTCGACCTCTCGGAGACTTTAAGCAAAAAGCTGGCAGCAGTCGGGATGGCAGACGGAAGACAGAATACGGCCTCGGATCCGGAATGCCCAGTCACGCAAATAAGTCGCGGCACTCAGGCCTAGGGTGATCTGATTCAAATCCGCCCCGGAAGACAGATCACTCATGCATTACAAACCTCCGTGAGCCCATCCACCAACTCATCGGCCCTTCTCGGGGCGTGGAACTCGTGCTAATGGCCCCGATCCACAGGTTAGGCTCGAGATGCGCACACCGGGACAGATTGCATGTACATGCGAATCCGTCTGCTCAGGATGCTGCAGAAAGCTAGGTCTCGTGCCCTATGTGTGCCGTGCATCCTAGCCTCACGACCCCACAACGCTGCGCCGAAGGCTCGCGTACGACGTGCGTCATGGTCAACCGCGCATGTTGTCCTGCGCCTCGAACTACAGCAAGCACCGGCTACCGTGACTCGAGCACTGTGGGTGACAGAAGCACACCGCCACGCCCATCCGGAGGCCACGCATCCAGGACGTCTAGTACTAGTACTACACAGCACAGTGACAAGTCCTCGCCGTCTTGATGCTGGAACGCGAGCTCCTTGCGAGACTGCACCCTATCTCGGCCTCCGCGGTTCGTTGCCAAACCTTGCCCTCCAACATTTGACCACCCGCCGCCCTCAGAATCCAGGTCCCGACGTACTTCGTAGGACTAACTGCCCCTCTCGCGATCGGTCTCCACGGACGCCGCACCTCGCACCCCGCGCGACACTCACGGTTCCCGCGATTCCACAACCGATTTGCAACGTCCGACTCACATAACTCATAGCTTCTCGAGTTCGTCGCCGGGCAACAGATCACTCGAGCGTCCCAACGTTTGGAACCCGGGAGTACGTCAACGTGCGTGCACGCGTGGACGCCACCAGGACGCCGTGCTTTTCTTTGACGTCCAGGCGCAATTTCAGGTGGGCGGCAGTACATAAGTACTAGTGGACACCGGCCTCGGGCGGTGTTTAGGGTGGAAGGTCCTTTGCACGCTCCGACACCGTGTGTGCTCGGGCATGGCGACGCTGTCCAGAGTTGCAGGGTCGTCGTACGGCGCCCGTGCTAGCTTGCATCCTACTCCTGCGAATACGACATCCGTCGAGGTGAAGGAAATATGAGCGTGCCTGTGACTAGTACTCTGATCATGAGGGCCAGTGAGGATCGGGGCGAGAGACAAATGGACAAAGTTGAGGCATCGTCTCATGACAGGCACGAACGAGCTTCCGCGAGTTGATGTTGCGTTGCTTCTTTGCGCACAGAGTGAGTCCCGGCGCCGGCGTTCGACATCACAGGATGGCAGATGGATGTCTATGCTGAACGTTGAACATCGAGGAAGTCCAACTGTGGCAACTCGAGATCATGTGGCCTTGAGGTACTGATTGTCCGTGTCCGTAACAAATGCAAGTATGGTGACGTAGTCTACACAACATTAGGGTGATACATCCTGGTATGCACGACATCAGCAATATCGAGATGAACGAGCGACTCGCATGCCAATCCAACAATTAAGCGGGGCGATCACGTCCACTGGCAAGGGAGGCATCGATTCTTGCCTGTTCCTTCTGCTCTTGCTCCAGGATATCCTTCCATGAGTGGTCCGCAGGCTACACACACCGATCGTACTCAGTATATGGGTCTCGTACAGACGGTGCTCGGCGGTCACTCACCACATGCCGGAAGCGAGGATCCTCGTCGTCAGCCCGGTTCTTCGCGCGCTGGGAGGAGGTGAGGATGCCCGCCGCGATGATGATACCAATGGTCAGTCCCTGCGCCCATACACGCGCCTGGACGATCTTCTGCGGCATCGTTTGGTAGCTGCGCGAGCCAGCGAGTCAGTCTCCCGCGTTCGAAAGAGAGAGAGAGAGAGAGAAGAACGCACGGATCGCGCATGATGTAGCCAAACGTCCCTGCCATGGCGGTCGCCCAGCTGCCGACGATGACGCCGTACTGGTGCCGGTTCACGAAGTCCGAGACCTTCTGGCCCGTGGTCAGGCTCTGCCACCGCGCCTCTTCGCGGGCTTCAATGGTCTCGAGCTCAGCCGCGCCCGCGTCTCTCCTGTGGGCGGACACATCAGCCTGAGAGGATGGGGAGGCGGGCGAGCCTCTGCGTGTATGCGCACCATTGTTCCCGCTCGAACTTTTGGCCGGCGCGCTCGGCGCAGATGACGAATGCTGGGACGGCGACGAGGATGACGCCGAACGCCTTGAGGGACGGCTGGAGGGCGCGGTAGTATGGGAAGCGGCGGTATGCGAGGTAGGAGGCGGGGAGAGAGAAGGCGAGGCCGCCTGCGAGGCCCTTGAGTCCGCCGATGATAGTAGCACGCTGCTGCGCTTCCTGTTGTTCTTTCGAGACGAGCTGCGGGCAGAGTGAGGACCAGGGCGAGTCGCAGGGCGAGAGACGCGTACCTTCATGGTGGGCGAGGAGAGGAGGACGTCGGCGTTGATTGCGGCATGGGTGGGTAGATATACTTAGCGTGCAGCTGTGGACGTGCGGGCCCGGGTTGCGTCGGGCAGAAGGAGAAACATCGCCATGACGTCACGCGCTCATAATCCTTTCTGGGACAGCGGCCCGGTCCGCTACTCTACCAACCATCGGGCGGCTCCGGGTGCTCGCTGTCGACCTGCTCGGGCACGCATGCATCACCTCGCTCTGAACCAATCCGTCAACGCACGACCCACGCCAACATAGCTGCAACCTCCGCAGGCGATACAAGCCGGAGCACGTTTGATTACTGATTGAATCCGACCGGACTCACTCGGGCCTGCCCTCATCCTCCCAACGTGCCGCGCGCCGTCATGCAACAACCCGTGTCCACACCGTCTTCCCAATACTCGTCCTGTCATTATGTCTCCGAAAGGCTAGCTCCCAACAGTTCCCTCGATGGGTTCGCGAGGGCCCCATCAATACTCGACAACAAACACGTCTTAAGTATCTCTTGACACTGACAGTACCAACCTGTGCCCATTCCGTTTCTTCTGCAACCCATGGGAAGAATGCCACCCCCGCTTTGCATGCTATGCGCTGCATGGCGTTCTGCACGCCACCCGCGTGTTCAAGCGAAGGTCTAGCGCATACTCCCGGATGGCGAAGGCTACGCAGGCCGTGTCCAACACTTTGCACGATTTGCACGACCACCAAGCCGGTTGTATTCTCCCTGACGACTTTGCATGGCTCTGCACTCGGCTTGCCAACTGTCTGTGCACTTGCGGCCACGTTGTCTTCATCATGCCGCACTTTGTCTTTGTCTAGTCTTGTACCTGAGCTTTCAACCATGTCCGACGAAACCGGACGGGACCTATCTGCACCGGCGACTTCTTCTCTTCTGCTTTGTCTACTCGGCGTGCAGATACGGCTATCACTCTCGCTTGCCGAGTATTGTGGCAGGACATACGGCCCGGTCACAGTGTGGCTGAAGAACAAAGACGCGCCTCCTTCAAATACCTCTCTCCACTCCTTAGTCCCAACCACCTCAGTACTCTCCGCGACACCTGCGAGCACTAGCTCTAGCACCTAGTCATCTACATCCTTCATTCTCCAACAACCTCCCTTGACCTCATCACTCGCGCCATGGACCCCCGCTCGTACAAGGACATCCTCACAAAGTCCGGACACACCTACCACACCTTCGTCGCCCCGCCCAAAGACGCCTCCAAGCCCACCCTGCTCTTCATCCACGGCTTCCCGTCCACCTCGTACGACTGGCGGCACCAAGTCGCCTTCTTCACCAAGGCCGGCTACGGCGTCCTCGCCCCCGACCTCCTCGGCCACGGCGGGTCCTCAAAACCACCCGGCCTCGAGCACTACGCCCCCAGCAGGATCGCCGCAGACCTCGTCGACGTCCTCGAGAGCATCAAGGCCGGCCGTGTCGTCGCGGTCGGACACGACTGGTACGTTCACGGTCTTCCGAGAGCGAGGTGGTTGGGAATCGCCGCTAACCACTCGATCTGCAGGGGCTCGATTCTGGCTTCGCGACTGGCCATGTACTTCCCGACACGCTTCTCTGGGCTCGTGTTCCTCGCCAGCGGGTACTGTCCCCCTCTCGCGGGCTTCGACCTCAAGGCCGTGCTCGCCCACCAGCGCGAGCACGTCGGCGCCGAGCTGTTCGGCTACTGGCTGTACGCACATCTCTCGCCCGTCGCTGTCCTGAGCCGTCTCACCCACTCGCATACATACAGCTTCCTCTCCGAGGACCGTGCAAAGGACGTTGTGGACGCGCATGTACGTTTCTCCTCCAAGTTGCGTCACGCGTCTTCCAGCGTGCTCACCACACTACCCTCCCGCAGCTCGAGGCGCTCCTCAGCCTCTGGTACACCTCCGAGCACGACCTGTGGAAGACCATCCTCGCGCCGTCCGGGAAGCTCGAGCCGTGGCTCAAGGCCGGGAACAAGGCCCCGCTGGCGTCGTACATCACCAAAGAGGCATGTCTCAGGCTGCTTGTCTGGCTCTCCCGCCCGGGTGCATTCGTGTAACAAGTCGTGACGCTAACCACGGTCTGCGACAGGACGAGACCCGCATGCTCGCCGACTGGCGCAAAGCCGGCGGGCTCGGCGCCGCGCTCAAGTGGTACAAAGTGATGGCCTCGGACCTCATGGGCAGAGACGACAAAGGTGCTCTTCCACTTCTCCTCTCCTCTCCTTTCCCTTCCCTCTCCTTCACTTCACTTCCTCGTATCCCATCACTGACGCACCCTGCCAACCGAAACCAGCCGTAGACGGGAAGCTCCAGCTCGCCGCGCCCGTCTTCTTCGCGGGCTGCACGCGCGACCACGTCTGCATCGCCGCGCCGTCGGAGCACATCGTGCGCCAGTTCTGCGCGCGCGGGACCGTGCAGCTCTTCGACACCGGCCACTGGGTCCAGCTCGAGGCCCCCGAGAAGCTGAACCGCGCGCTCGTGCAGTGGCTCGAGGCCGCCGTCGGCAGCAAGTGATCGCTGGTTGCTGTTTGGTCCGCCTCTAGCTTTCGCCGTGTGTGTTCGGTATGTGTGTGTGCGCTGGGCTTGTGGTCCTGTTCAGGTTGTGTGCTGCGATACCCCGGCGTCGCGGCTTGGGACGGTATCTTTGTAGCTTTGGTTGTGCTGCTTACTATCGTGTACTTCTTTGTCTGTGCTGCTGTATCGTTGTCAATTTTGGGCTGCTGGCTTACGCTCCTCGTTCGAGTTGTTGTATCTCCGTACTGTAGCAGCTGTGTATAATGCTATCGATCCCTCTCGCCACACACATATGTTACGAACGAGGAATGACCAAAGCAGCGTCTGCGAGAGATATGCTAAGGGTATATAGTCTTGTATACATTTGCAAAAGAACGAGGGTGAGTTGTGTGCGTCTGTCTGGTTTACATCCACGGTGCTCCGGGGTTTACAGGGAGCAATACAGTACGAATCCGAGTATACGGTATAGGCTACTAATTACCCATTCAACGAATTGGTAGGAGAGGAGGAACGGAGAGTGAAAACAGGATGACATATTCCAGGAAGATACGACAAATCGAGACCCAAGAACTCAGTAGTCACGGCTCAGGACTAGAACTCAGGGCTTGGGCGCCGCACGATGGGCCCCCCGCCGCTCCGCCTCCAGGACGACCTTCGGCCCGCGCTTCGCCATCGCCCACAGGAAGAGCGCGACGACGACGATGAACTGCAGCCACAGCCACGCCTCGAGCACGAACCCAACGATGCCGGCATGTTGCTTGGCCAGGGGCTCGTCCTGCTTGAGAGTCACCGAGCGGTCCCCTTCGTGCTCCTCCTGCGCATGCGCATGCTCGTCTTCGCCCTCCCGCGTGCCGGCATCCTGGTCGTCCTGAGGCGAAGCGGGAGAAGTCTCCGGGGACAACGCCCCGAAGCCCAGCGGGGAGAACGTCCCCCGGCTCGCGACGCGCCTGATCTGCCCGACAGCGCTGTCGAACGTCTCGCCGAGGACGCCGGGCGCCGCTCTGCCAAACAGAGCCGCAGCGGAGGAGTTCCGGCCAGGCGTGGAGGACGACGGACGGATGCGGGAGACCTTCTCCGACAGGGACTCCTGCTGTTGGTGCGAATTCTGGAAGCGGCCCTCGATCCAGCGGTTCGTCCGCGAGCGCACGGTTTGCGAGAGGCGGATCTGCCGGGTCGCCGAGGGCGAGCGCAGGAACTTGTTCGGGGTAGGCGTCGGAGGCTCGACCTTCACCCGCAGGTTGGGCGGAGGGGGCGTGGAGGGCCCGGCCCTGTTGTCCTCGGGCCGCTCTTCAGCAGTGGGGAAGACGATGGGAGGGAGGCCCGCAACGGACCCGTTTGGCGACGCGGGGGAGGAGTACAGCCCCGCGAGGTCCGCGAGACTAGTGGCACGTAAGTGGTGGTTGATTCCGTGTTCTGCCCAGTCGTCGCCGAACTCACTCCCGAGCTCGCTGCCCAATGTCCGGCCCGCGCGTGGACCGTCCAGAGGTGTCTGCAGGGTGCTCATGGTGGGAGATAGAGGGGCGATGCCTTCAGTCGCAGAAGAGGACCAGCCAGATATGTCGCTGTCCATGGTCCGGAACGCTGGCGATACTCTGAGGGCGGAAGGGTACTGGCCCCAGGGCGGAGAGTCGATGCTATTGTCGGGATCCTGGTCAAATAGCCCGACGACCGTCCTCCTCGCCTTGGGTGCTGCGTTGCCCCTCAGCAAGCCATCACGCATAGTGCTCTGCATCTCCGTCGGGATTTCATCAGCAAAGATGTCCGACTCCGACGACATGAGCCTCTGCATGTCGCCAACGATCGTCCTGCGGATGCTACTGAAGCGAATCGTGCCATTGGAGCCTTCAACGCCAAGCTTGCTCGAACTTGGAGGCCGCGGGTCTCCGCTGTCTCCTCGTGTATCTCGAGGTCAACGTCATCGTCGTCCAGCCAATCGTACACCCGCCGGATGCTCTCAGCATCCCACTGTGCGGCCCGCCGCCGCTCATCAGTAAGCCTCTGCTGCTCTTTGATTTCTGCGTTGGTCCGCTCGAGTTCCCCGATCTTGGCGAGCAGCTGTGAGACGATGGCGAACTCTGCTTGTGGAGGTTGGTCACGATTCGAACTGAGAGCTTCATGGTTAGGGAAGTACGACTCGTGCTCCTCGTCTGTGGAGGGCTCTTCCTCCATCGGCGTGATACCCAGTGCACGCTCATATGCATGGTCGGATGATAGAGAATGTGTGCTTGCAGATGTCGAGGCACTGGCGGACCGCTTCATGGGACTCGACCGCGACGGCAACCAGCTCGGCGGCGCGAAGTCCCTCACCTCTTCATCAGGTGCGTCCGAAGTTGGAGGATCGGCAGCCGACCTCTCCTTCAGAGCCTGCAACCGCGCTTCGCGCTCCTCCTTCCGTTTCTGCACCGCGATAGCCTGGGTCGCGGCCTTCGCCTGCTCCTCCAGCTCCTGCCCGCGGGCCTGCGTTCTCTCGAGCTCCTCACGGAGGACCTGGATCTCCTCTTCAAGCTTTCGCAGCTTCCGCTTGCCCGTCTGGTCTGCTTTCTCTGACTCATCTTCGAGCTTCTCCAGTTTGTCGATGAGCTCGGCGTTCTGGTCGGCCAGCATGGAAAGCTCCCCGGGGGTAACAGAGACTCTTCGGATGCGTCGAAGTCGCGCCGGGATGGCAAGGGACTGGTTCGGCTCGGTGGGGGAACCGGGGAACGCTACCGAGTACGATGGGGATCGCTCGAGGGAGGGGGCATCCAAGCGAAACGGAGAAGTAGGGCGCGAGCTGCTTGGTGTCGACGTCCGTGTCCCCGGCAGACGAGCGAGCAGAGATTCATGTTTCGACTTGAGCGTCACGTTGTCCGTGTACAGCGACTTGCACAGTGCGGAGGTCAAGCTCAGCTCTTCGTATAGTGCCACATTAGTCTACCCGGCCTTGGCAGTGACGACGAGAAGAGGGAGAACGACATGACGCACCTGTTTCACGCGACTTTATGATCCCGTCTGCCTTGAGCAGCAGACCCGAGAGCTCCTCCCGCGACTTCTCGTTGATCCAGTCCTCCACGCCAGGCGTTCCTGGAAGCCCGATCCCCTCCGCCTTCGAAGCCGCGGCATTGATCAACTGCGCGGTGACCGGGACGGGTGAATCGAGGAGGACTTCTTCCAAGGGTCCGGGGTAAGGTGGAGGCGGGGCGAAAGACGCGAAGTTCAGCGACGTCGACTTGCGAGCCTTAGCTGGAGGTTTGGGACGACGAGGAGTGCCAGTGCTGTTCGTACTGCTGGATAGCATGGTGAATGAATGGATCGGATTGAGCACTAGTGGGAGCCGTTATGTAGCATGCAGAGCACACCGACGTCCACAATGTGGGGAAGCAAAAATGATGGAAACGCTGGACCCAGGTCGAACCTCATCTTGACATCCCGCCAGCCTCTTATGAGTTTCACATGTACCTCAACACCGCTCAACACCCCAATCTCATATTAGCTGCGTTCACCGTCGTCATCCATGACAGTCTGCGCGAGGACGGCACGGACACCGGCTGACACACTGGAGAGAATGGAATCCGTTCGAGACCACAAATCGAGCGCATACGCGATTCACAATGCGAGCTAATGGGACCATGGATACATGCAACTCTTACACTATGTACCAACGGCAACATGTCAATATGCAGGGAAGATGCATGGGTAGTAGGTATGGTGTGTACGGTACAACGGCGGCCATATACAATGCATGGATGAGGGATAAGTGAGGGGGAAGAGGGGAAGGACAGTGCTTGCGTGTGGCATGTGTGTGTATCTATTTTGTGGCATTCTGATTCGAACCGAACGAGAATGCTCCCGAGGATGCTCCGAAGCTGAAGGCCCCACTGCCCGACGTAGTGGACGAGGGAGTACCGAAAGGTGAAGGTGCAGAGCCGTTCGCGGGCTGCGAGCCAAAGCCGGACGCGGCGGGTGGCGACGCGTTGTTCGAGGGCGCCCCGAAGTTGAACTTGCTAGCAGGCTTGTTCTCCGTGGTGTTCGCAGCAGCGGGTGTGCTCGATGATGCGCCGCTGTTGTTCGTCGACCCGAAGCCGAAGGAGAACGTAGGTTTGCTCCCCCCAGCAGGAGCACCCGGCGTAGTAGTCGCGCCGAATGCCGGTGTCGAGGACGAGCCAAACGCCGATGTCGGTGTGGACGAGGAACCAAACGCGGGCGTTGATCCAGGCGTGGTCGACGCACCAAACGCAGACGTCGACGGCGTAGAGGTCGCACCAAACGCATGGAGTCGCAGCCGGCTTGGACGACGAACCGAACGCTGAAGTACCACTCGCGGTGGGTGCCGAACCGAATGCCGACGTACCACTCGAGGTGGATGAAGAGCCAAACGCCGGTGTCGACGAAGACCCACCAAACGAGAAGGTAGGCTTCGAAGTCTGTCCGTCCGTCTTCCCATCAGTTTTCTGCGCCGTGTTTGCGCCGCCACCAAAGAACGACGGCGTCGAGGAGGACGAGGTCATGTTACCAGCACCGGCACCAAACGAGAACGCAGACTTCTGAGCCTCGCCAGGCTTTAACGGATCGCCTGAAAGTGACCCAGGGGCGCCGAATGGCGACGGCGCTGCGCCGAAAGGAGACGCATTCGTAGCCGGGGTGCTACCACCGAACGCGAAGGCCGACTTCGCTGCTTCACCCGGCTTCGCCGCATTGTTGGACGCACCACCGAAAGGCGACGACGTGGCAGGGGCCGCAGGGCCCGATGAGGCGCCGCCGAACGCATTGTTGGCCGGCGCGCTACCACCAAACGCATTGCTAGTTGGTGCGCCACCACCAAACGCGAATGCAGACTTCGGAGCAGAAGATGCAGAACCATCCTTGTTCGCGGGAGCGCCGAACGGATTGGACGTATTCGAAGCGGCAGGCTGCGAACCGCTATTGCCCGTACCGAAACCAAACGTCGGCGTCGATGTCGCAGGTGTGGATGATGCAGCAGCACCGTTTGCGGCGGGCGTAGAGGAGGGAGTGGCAGTCGATGGTTTCGACGTCACGCCAAAGCTGAACTTCGGGCCAGCAGAAGCGGCGGCAGGTGCGGCTTTCGAAGCATCCGACCCGGATGCTGGCGTACTGGCTGATGCGGCATCTGGCTTGGTGAACGAAAACGTCGGTGTAGACGTGGAGGTAGGTTGTGACGGAGGCGGGCCCATCCCCAGCCGTGACAGCAAGGACGTGCCGGGAGCAGCCTTCGCTTGGTCAGTCTTCGCAGTATCACTCGCGTTGGTTGCATTGCCAAAGGGAGACGGCGCACTTCCTGCAGGCTGGGATGTAGTGGCACCAAAGGAGAACGTGGGCTTGGAAGTCTCGTTGCCCTGACCTTGTGTGGCATTCCCACTGGTAGCGGAAGAGGCAGGCGCAGGGGCCTTGGGCGCAAAGAAGTTCGGCACTGACGTAGACGGCGTGGTGCTTGGCGCAGCGGACGGTGTAGGTGTCTGTGTTGCAGGTTTCGAGAAGAAGTTGGGGACGGTAGAACCCGCCTGCGGGGCGGACGGTGCGGAGGCTGCCGAGGCAGTCGCAGTGGGAGTAGCGCCCGACGACGGCGCAAAGGTGAACGAAGGTGCAGCGGCCTTCGTTGGCTCCGTCGAGGAGGCAGTGGGCGCAGGCGTAGTGGCTGGGACGTTGAACTTTGGCACATCCGGAGCGGCCGGTTTGCTCGAGGCAGTGGACGTAGCAGATGGTGCGAAGCTAAACGAGGGTGCCCCGGGAGCTGCCGAATTCTCGGGAGCCTTTGATGCGGCTGAAGCTGGAATAGTGTTCAGCGGCGATGCGGTCGAGGAGGCAGACGGCAACGTCTTATTTGCTTCAGCACCAGCAGCCTGTTGACGGGCACGGATCTTCGACATGGCCGCAGCCTCGAGATCCTGCTTCTCCCATTTCGAATATGACTTCGACTTCTGAAGCTTGGGACTATCCGTCGCGGGTGAAGATGGCGCCTGGTATACGGAAGTAATACGGCGAGTCGAGGGCACGGGCGCAGGCGGAAACACGTTGAGTCGAAGACCAACGTTTGTGACAACGGATTGCCTAAACGGCCCTCTCTTGGTCGGGCTTTCGCGGGATGCCATCGTTGAAGACCATAACAAGCTCTTCCCAGCCTTGGAGGGAGAATCCTAGAGCCAGGTTCGTCAACAATGACAGTGGAACATCCAATGAAAGTACCTACCGGCACGTCGCCAGGAGTCTGGGGTTCTGGCGGGGTCGGAGGTGCGTCCTGCCAAGCCAACTCGTGGCGTTCCTTCGCAGACTGGTATTCTTCCTCCGATAGCCACATCTCGACATAGACATCGACGTGCGCACGGCGGTCGGGATGGTAAGAGTCGCTGGGCTGAAGAAGGGTCAACAATGCAAACAGGAGATAGGCACTCGTACTCACCATAGGGAACCTCGACCTCGACTTCTTCACCAACTCCTGCCGCAACCTCTGACCGTTTGGTCCCACCTTAAACCGTATGCCATTGGACTCCCACTCTTCGCCGATGCGTCTGCCCTTGCACAAGGGGTCATTGGAAAGCGGAATGACTCCGTCCTGAGACCGCCGTCCGCGTTTCTTGCGGGTGGTTTGGCGTCTGGGCACTTCGGAGTCGGAGTCGTCACTGTCATGAGAGTGAGAGTCGCGACCGCGTTTCTGTCCGCGAGACGAGTCGTGCACAAACTTGTTGCTGACGTTTCGTCTCCTTCTGCGGCGCTGAGGCTTCTCGTCATCATCCAAAACGGAGTCATCACCGCCGAAGGTCGAATCAGCCTCTGTCCTGTCCCGCTTCTTTCCCCTGACGACATGCTGAGTGTCCTCCTCGTTCTCCTCCATGTCATCATCGACAGACTGGGGAGATCTGTCAATTGAAACCTTGCGGGCCCTCTTGTCAAGACGGTCCGCGCGCGAAGACGCGAGACCCTCGTCGTCCTCAGAACTGGCGACGCGCTTCGACCCACGCTTGGCAGGTTGCACTTCATCCACGTCCATGTCTTCACTTGGGCCATGCCACCCTGCATCCTTATCACCGTGAATCAACTCTTCTCCTTCCAGACGAGTCTTCTTCGCTTGCGTCTCGGGTTCCGAATCTCTCTCCTCGTCGAGTGCGTGCTTGCCATGCGACGACCGCGTGATCAGCGGTCCCTTGGCGCCATTCGCACGAGACTTGCGCTCGAACGGTCCAGCTTCCGCGGGAGGCGAGGTTGGTGGAGGAATGGCCTGAACGGAGGAGTCTGGATATGAGTGGGAGACAGCACTGCCAAAACTGTGAGTGACAATGGTACAAGGATACCCATTAACGGCAGTACTGACTGATCACGGTCCAATACTGGGTAGATGTTGCTGTAACCACCGGATACATACGACGGTGGAGGAGGACGTTGCGGAACTGGAGAGGGGTTCCAAAATCAGTGTGCACCGGCCAGTAAGAAGGGTCCAACGTACCTGCTCCCGCTAACCGCTCGTCCTCACCGTCGTGCGAAGAGACCGGGACCTCACCCTCCAAAGCCGTCCTCCCCCTCCCATCGTTGCCCTTCCGAGCTTGTAGAGCGGCGGCATAGGCTACGTTGAACGGCCGGTTGTCGTCATCCGGGATGCCATGACGTCGTCGCATAGCTCTAAACGCATATACCCATTCAGCTGTGGCACACGGTACTGGAAGTTGATGTACGCACTTTCGATACCTAGTTTCCCTCCATTGGCGATAGTGTGGTGCCACTCGTATCCATGCATAGAGCGCGGCCAGCCCGAGCCCGAGTAACAGCGTGATCTGGCCAGGATCAGACCAGGCAGAAGAACGCGGAGGAGAGACGTGGAGACGTCCTCCCAGGATGTCCGATGATTCGTCGTAAGCCATGGCAGTCGAAAGAGACAGGAAGACCCTGCGCGTGCTGTCCGTCGCGTCGAAGGCGTCGGGCTGGCGGCGGCGAGCGCGTCGAGGAGGATGGTGAAGGCGGTGCGGAGCAAAGTGTTGTCCGCGGCCGTGCCAGGACCCGCGTCCTTGGGCCCGTAGCGGAGATTGAAATCTGAGTCCGCTTATGTAAGCTGCAGGTCTTGTCGATTAGACGCTCTTCGATTAGACGCTCTTGACCGCGTCCCCGTCCTCCTCAACGCACTCACACGGCGCGGAGTAGGTTCATAGGTAAACCTGGGACGCTCGCGGCATGGACAGCTCATCTAGGACTTTTCCCGATCGACTCGGCCATAGGCAGAAGAAAGTAAGCAACGCAAACACTTGCCCGTGTCGCGCGGAAGCACTGCGAAGGCTGCGTTGCAAACGGGCTGAGACGCGATGTTTTCGCAGATGTCCATCAGAATGCGAGGACTCTGAGCAGTCCAGGTTGTGCTAGAACGTGTACAAGGTTGACTGTCGGGCGGACGAGTGAGCCGGTGGAAGGGCCTTCGTATCAGCCACCCCGTCTTTGGCATAATCCTGCTCGCCACGTGGGAATCAGAGCTGCCCATAAAGCGCGACTCTCATTTGTTGCCGGTTGCACCTGCTCGCTTCGTCCGACTTCCTGTCCTCCACTCCCTCCCTCCTCCCGCCTGCACGTCCCCGCCGCCATGTCCAAGCTCGTCACCTACGCGGAGCTCAAGGAGCACAGGACTAAGGACAGCCTCTACCTTCTTCTCCACGAAAAGGGTGCGTGGGCTTCGCTATCGACGTGTCCGCATTGACAGCTCATGGCGACTACAGTTTACGATGTCACCAAGTTCATTGACGAGGTATGCTTCTGTTTGCTCATTTGCGTCCGCAGCGACCTCACGCACGCGACTTAGCACCCTGGAGGCGACGAGGTGATCCTCGCCGAGGCCGGTATGTACTTCACAAGGTCTCAGCGTATCTCGCGTACTCACGAGGCTTTAGCGCGGGATGCTACGGAGGCGTTCGAGGATGTCGGCCATTCGGACGAGGCTCGTGCTCTCCTCAAGGACATGCTGGTTGGCGACTTCGAAAAGACGGATGTGCGTTCTCTCTATCAGTGGTGTGCTGCCCGTATTCAAATTCTTCGCGCTACCAGGAGCTCAAGACCAAGGGCCCTTCAACTTCGTACTCCAACAGCACTGCTGTTAACAACGCCGTGCAACAGGGCTCCAAGTATGTGTTTGCTATCGCGGTCTCACTCATGTACTCACCGTGTGCCGTGCAGCGCGATGTACTTTGTCCCCCTCGCTATGCTTGGTGCCTACTTCGCATGGCGCTACTACTCGAGCGGCTCGATATAAGCTGCACGTTTCTGTCCCACTCCCACCTATCCGTTGCATTATACTTCCCGCGGTCTTGTGTTGCTGTTTTACATCTATCATTAATTTCTGCTTTTGAATCTCATTGCTGTCTGCTGTTGCGACAACACATGTCGTGCCAGCGTGCACGAAGCTGCCACGACGGCTACAGATGGTACGACACGGTTAGCCGTTGACCTCATGCGTCCCGGGAACCCCACATGTTTCTCCCGTCGGCAGACTGGCCATGCCCACTGCTGTACGTTGTTCTCGCGTACATATGATACATGCTTCCGTTCTTACCGTAAAGATTGCAATTGAGTGCGCGGTGCCCCATTCAGCGTAAGCTATAGCAGGTTGTCCATGCTACATGGGCGCTTGACTGCTCTCCTCCCGCCACCATGCCGCCGCTGAGGCTGAACGCAGTCGCCTTCGTCTCACCGCAGAACCACCCGATCCTTATCCGATCATTCGTACAAGGTCAGGACGAGCTGAAGTATCACTACATCGCCCACACCAGCCTGGATGTTATCGACGAACGCAGTGCGTCGCCAGTCGCGTCGTAATCCACCGCAAAGTCTGACCGACTCCTCCCGGCGACCGTTGCGACGTGCAACATGAATTGGTGCAGTCACTGCCGCAATGGCGTCCAAGTCTACGGACTGCTACATGAACTTGTTGTACACGATGGAGGATGTAGCGGTGTACGGGTACATTACGCCGCTGAAGGTCAAGATTATCATCGCCCTCGCGCTGACAGACTCCGTCGTACGTGACGCAGACGTCCTCACGGTACGTGCCATCCTGATCTTTCCGTGTTTCCTCTGCCTCACCGCGTCTGCTACACAAGATCTTCCGCGCCTTGCACACGGCATACCGCCAGGCGGTCGCGAACCCGTTCCTCCGGCTGAACGCGCCCATAGACGGATACAACGACCATGCTACGGTCCTCCAGGCCGGCAGCGGGAAGTGGCGGACGTTCAAAAAGCGGGTAGACGATATTGGCAAGGCCGTGGGAGTGGTTGGAGTTACTGCATGATGGACAGGTCGCAAGCTTCCAGCACGCCCAGCTGTGCGGTATCCTCGGAGTGAGAGTCAAGGATAGGTGAGGCTTTCTCCTTCTATCCATCGGTTCTTTGTCTCAGTTCAGGCACTGGCTCACGCCTGCTCCACTGCCTGGATAGAGCACCCCAGCAGGTCTCCGTGCTATGCGCACGGCTGACCGCTGTCGGCCGAACCCAAATCACAATATGCCTTCATATTGACTCAGCATCCTTAAACACACCGATGTTGGGACAGATACGGGGCAGACATACCGTAATCTGGCAGGAGAAGCAGTCGCTTCTCATAGATAGACTGCGCATAGAACGCTACGATGTCGCTGGTTCATGTACGAAGTACCATATGGAGTACAGATACGAGTTAAGCTCACAGCCCGAGGGCTGCTTCTGCCAGCTGGTCCAACCCTTCTACCGTCTCTCTTGCCATCACACGCACAACGTCGTCCGCGTCCGTCGCTGCGATATACGTCAATGTGGTCTTCGCGCGTCTCATGACGTCTGGTGGAAGCAAGAAGCGTTCCGTATCACCGGTCTCGTACATGCGCGTCGTGCAGGCCTGGATCAGGAGCCCGAGGAAGTGCAAAGCCGCGCGCCTCAGAGGAGGGATCTTCGTGTTCGTCGAGGTAGGCGGCGCATCCATCGTTGGCTGGCGTTCCGGCGGGTGCGTCTCTGCTGCTTCTTCTACATCGCCCTCGCTCTTCTCCGAGGTTCTTTCAGATCGAGGACCTGCCCGCAGTTGCATGGGTACAGTCTCGACTTGGAGGAGGTCCACCATCGCGCTCGAAAGGTCCACAATGTACGGAAGTGTGGCGAGCGCGCTGGTTTTGACAGACTGCGCCAGGAGCGATATTGCCGACGTCCGTAACACGGTGGGGAAGTGAGATGCCCGCACGACCTGGAACAACGGCGGGACCAGTAGAGATGCTAGAAGTGCCGAAGTGAGTTCGACTGCGTTATGAGAGGCGTCACCGGTTTACCGCGCACTCACCGTAGGAAGGCAGGGCGTCCCCGCAGCGCCGGATGACTTGTCCCAGGGCTTCTCCGACGCGCGTACGTATGTCCACGTCATGCTGCGACATTGCGCTCGCGCCGAGCCCGTCGACGCCATCCGAGTACGTCTTCACGAGACCGCGGAGGACGTCCTTGCCGTAGCCGTCGACCATCGCCGAGAGACCTTGTACGGCATTGAGGAACATGTACGAGTCATCGTCTTGAATAGACTGCATGAAGATCGACAAGATGCCCGGGACGAGCGCGCGGTCCAGGGCCGGCTCGGAGAGTGTGCCGGATGGAGATTTGCGGGCGGACACGAGCTGGCGGAGGAGCATGAGGCCGTGGGCACGGACAGGGAGAAGAGGGTCCTGGAGGAGCTTCAGGGCCTTCTGGTACGTTTCCTGTGGGCTCTCTGTCTCCCCGGAGGATGCCTTGGAAGGCTTGCCAGTAGACGCGTCGGATGTTGAGGCAAGCCGTGCGGTCATGACCATCCTCGCCTCCCGCGCAAGCGAGCGCAACTCTTCGCTGGAGGCTCTTGAACATGGTTCAAGCAATGAGAATATCTCATTCAGTACTGGGGCAGTCCTCGCAGACAAGTCTGGGTTCGCTGTTGATGATCCTATTGTCAGCTGTGTGGCCTTGCAGGGAGGTTTGCCTACACGTACCCTCCAACACTGCGAGCAACAGCTTGACGGCGGTACTTGTCATATCGTCAACCGTGTCTTCGTTACCGGTGCCTGGCTCTTCATCGTCACTGTCACCCCAATTCGTCCGGTTCATCCTCCACAATACGCAGGTCCTCCATGCGCAAACCCGCATCCGAAGGTGCCCTTTTCACACCGCTTTGCTCAATTTGACGAGGATTCTCCAGGGCATGCTTGATGAAGGACAGGATGTGCTCTGGCTTCTTCAGAACGTTCGAAGGATCGTCATCAGATATCTCCTTCTGCATCTGCATAACCAACTGCAGATACAACAGAGTTCTTCGAGCTCGTCAGCGGCCAGCATCTAGATGCAGGAGTGACGCTACTCACCTTAGAGGCTCAGCATCCCGCTGGGTTCGGAGCTCGCGGTACGCTTCCAGTAGCCTCACGAATAGTTCGGAAGATACGTCTGCGCGACCTATGTCTTTGACGAACCGTACAAATCGGACAGGGTCTGGCTTGAGTCCGAGAATGTTTGAATCGACGTCGAGCTCCCCGGCCTCCTCTGCCTGTTGCAGACTCTCTGGCGTAAAGAGCGAGAGTTGCTCTGCGTTCTGATCAGCCCTATTTGGAGGACCTGTTACACAAACGAAGAAGTTGCGCAGAGAGAAACAACATACTCTTCGGTCCTGGAGATACTGCCGGCCACGTCTGCGCGCCAAGCTCCACCTTCCCCATCGATGATCGTCCAGAGCGTATCGAGAACCTCCGTGCTGCCCACTAGCCTGCCCCAGGTCTCCAGGAAACCCTTCAACGTCTCCCGCAAGAGTGGATCGGACGCTTTGGCTCCCTCGAGATGAGAGTATAGTGTGTACAGCGAGGGCACTATCGGTGTGAAGAGGGTGGAAATGAAGGTGGGTGACGGATCAGTGTTCGTGAGGAGCACCTCGATGATGCGAAGGGAAGCTGATACGGACAACTCCCCGGTCCCTGCAAGCAGCAAGTGAGATCCTACTGTGTAACGCGAAGAGACGATGGGGTACCAACCGCGCAGTATCGGGTCATGTAACATCGCCAACGCTATCTCCGAAGCTACAGATTGAAGCGTAGGGTTGTCATCACTTGTCAAGATGCGAGAGAGGGAGAATGCGATCGCCCGTCGATGTGCCGGCGGAAGCGCACGGTCTTCGACGCTGACCAAGAGCAGCATGCGTGGGATCACCGTCCTGCAGTACTCCTGCGCTTGGTCAATTACAAAGACGTGGTGCCATCTGAGCGACATTACCCACCTCTGCTTTCATGCCCGACGGCACAGTGCTCAGTACACGAGCGACATGCTCGAGCTTCTCCAAGGATGCATCCTCTCCAGAGACGTCCTCCTCCGCGAAGACGGACTCGCAAAGACCTCGTATCCCTTCCTGGCGGATCAGCTGTCTACCAAGGATGAAGGTGCACGTCTTCCGCGCATACGGAAGCGACGGAGGGGCGCGAGACAAAGTCTGGCCTACGGCTGAGATTACCTGGGACGCAGGAAGCCTTTGAATTGACCTGTGAAGAGTGCAGAAGCGGAGAATGTGGGTAGGACGTACCGTGACAATAGATGCATCACTTGCGGACGAAGTGAATCTGACGTAGGCATTGTCTCCGTAGCCAGCGATTTCGGTAGCCAACCGATGACCACGCAAGGCAGGAGGAGGTCAGATAGATATCGATTCAAGAGTGTCGCAGTCACTGCGGATTGCGATAGAGGAGAGGAGATTCCGTCAGAAAGTGGTAGAGATAGTAGGCGTGAGGTCACGGAGGACAGCGTCGAGAATTCATGCGGAAGGCCGGTAAGGTCGATAATCCTCGCTCCTGTCCCAGAGTGGGACGACGATGTCGAAGGAATACCGGTAACAATACGCTGCAGCAGATTTTCGACAGCCCATTTGAATACGATAGAGAGAAGGGTTCGTATCAGCCCGAGGTCTCGTGTCCCTATGAGAGACGGGTCCCTCTCTGCGGTCGTGTTTTCAGCCGCAGGAGTTGCAGGATTTGTAAGAGCCTTGTGCAGAAGTTCCAAGATCAACAGTGACTCCATCGCAGTCTCAAGCTGCAAAGACTCAAGAGAGATGTCTTCTGCCGGAACGGCCTGGTCGCATAAAGCACGATACTTCGATAACCGGCGGTGGAGGACGCCCTTCAGATCCGCAGGTCGAGTTTCGGGAGAGGTCGATGGACCGGTCAGCATGCTCGCTGCGCGCAGTAGATTCTCAGGGTCCTTGTTGTTGGCATCTTGCATCGGATAAGTCACGCGAATTGGATTCAATTGGAAAGATAGTACTCACTGTGGCGGTCATGGACATGGTATCGGAAGAGTGTCGCAAGCCACCAATATAAATTATAAGCGCCTTCGCTCTTGTCATCTTGGGCGTCAATTGATCTTGCTCTCTCCGCCTCCACGAGTCGGGCCCAGTGGTACTGCACCAATCTCATCACCTAGTCTTCGCTTCAACTACAAGTAAAGCCCACAAACTAACTATAGAAGCGCTTGGGCAAGCTCCTGCATCAGTCTGTGCGGTTGGCGGCTCACTGGTACTCACCCAGCCGAAATCCGATGTCAGACGTTTGGGCCGCTGCAACTAGGTGCGGATGGTGCTTCGAGACAAGTTGTGTACTATACGGTGCACTGTCATCTCCAAAGCATTGAGGTTGCCATAGGGAGACAGCACACCTGGCCTCATCGTTGCAAGGCGCGCGAAGAGTCTCCTCAAAGTAGACGACAGTGCGGTAACCGCATATGTGCAGTTGAACGAGCCCAGCTCGGGGTTCCCGATAGTCTTGCGACCCTCTCGACGTGGACAACCACGCAGGCTTGGATTGTCTGTGCATATATATTGCAATGGGATCACTTTGAAGTGATAGCCATGGATACAGGTAGCTATGCATCGCTTGGACTTCGCCCATATTGGTGGCTGAATCACCCGCGTGCTTCTATAGGATAACAGTACTAGTTGGCGTCCAAGCGGACCGCCTTTATCATTCCCTAGCTACCTTGGGCTACCCTGCTAATTGGTGCCGACTGCACAATGCAATGTTACGGGCGGCCGGGATCCGACCATGTCAAAGCGTACCTCGTGGCCATATACTCGTGCTGCTTGCAGGGAAGACGATCCCCCACTCACAGCTCTGCACCTGCTAAACGCCACTAACGATATGCCGCTAGCCTTAAACGTTGTTTCCAAGGTGAAGCTGCCTCATCCGCAAGAAGTAAGTGATTCTCGACCGTAGGCCACAGCTCGGTTGCTAACCACACATGAAGAGGCAGGCCTGCCCCGTCCCAGGATGTTCGGCACAGGTGTCAGTCAGGGATTTGAAACGACACATGGATAGACATTCTCCACCGTAAGTCATCGTGTTCTTAACCCCTGGATTCTCGCTCACGCATCTCTGTAGCTCTCTCAAATGCCCGCATTGCCCATGGGCGACTAGACAGAAAGTTAACTTACAGGGCCATATCTCTGCAAGGCAGTTAGTCAACGGAGCGATTCTATTTCTCTCGCAGGCTCATGTGGTTAACATATACCCTTTGCTAGCACTCGCGATCGCCCTCACAAATGTCCGTATACGGTTATAAACCCGGACGGGCTCCGTGTCCAGTGCGATGCCGCCTACAACCATGCGAGCGGGTTGACAAGGCACAGGCAGAGGAAGCATGCCGCTGAGCCCCCGCGATCTCGGAAGACCCATAGGAAGGCTCCGTCGACTGTCCGTTCGAGTCCTGTCCCTGTAACGTCATCACACGTTGATGACCCTGGTCTCTCTGCGCCTTCTCTTCAGGAAACAAGGGACGACATCCGGGACGCGATCAAACACGAAGAGGTAGTAGACGAATGCCTCGGGACCCTGTTGCACGCCTTAGCACCCCCGCCTCGGTCCTTTGGAGACCACCGGCAAAGTGCTATGGGTATCGTTCCGACTCCACGGACGCGGACGAACAGAATCCACCCATACCAGTATCACCCGGCACATCTCCCGTCTATGCAGCACTCTGGGATGCTATCCTGACCAGGACGGGCCGCCGTTCATGCGCTATTCAGTTCTTATCACGATCCAAGCCCTGGTTACCGGGGCGGCATGCAGTCTTCGGTGGTATAACGCCGTACAACATCCTGCTTGTCGTCCTCATCGCCGCATAAGCGATACTGACCATGTATAGTTCGATGACCGTAATACATGTGTCTGAGCTTCGCATACTGATATATGTACACCGTCATCCTACTACTGCTTGGATGCCCCCGGATCCTTCATACCTCAGTGTTCACATAAGGGGCATCTCACACTACTCCACCCGCGGAGATTGACCTGATTTGCGGGGACACGACTAAGTATGTAACAGTTCGCCAACCCTCTTGCGCTGTGGGCGACGCGCGGTTAACCGGCGGGAAGCGCCGATATGCCATCATAGAGGTGCTGCCGCCGGGTCGTTCCCGACCACCACAATCTACCCATTTTACCCTTTGCGCAATCTCTGCCTTCTCCTCATGGCTGCGGAACCTGACAAGTATCTCGCAGTCCTCAGGGCCTCCTACGACTATGAGCCACAGGCGGACGCCGAGGACGAGATAGCCATCAAGGAGAACCAGCTCCTCTTTCTACTCGAGCGTACCGACGAAGAGTGCGATCATCCCACTTCCGACTCGTCTTCCAAGCTTACATATTCTGCAGCTGGTGGAAGGTCAAGGTCAAGCCTGATTCGCAAGAGGAGGAGAGTGCTTCCGGGCTCGTGCCTTCTGCCTACGTCGAGCTGGTCTGTTACCCCGCACTGCCTACTTGCCGCGTCCAACTCACCGCAGGACTGCACAGGCTGACCCCATACAAGTAGTCAAGGTCCTATACGATTACGACGCTGCGGAGCCGACGGAGCTTACCGTCAAAGAGGATGAGATCCTGGATGTGTATGTTAAGGAGGAGGATTGGTTGCTGGTGTCGAGCCGCTCGCAGGAAGGACGGATAGGATACGTTCCCGGTAATTACGTCGAGGAGGTACGTCCACAAAGCTTCTGAGACATCTTTCAGACCCTGACTCCTTTGCGCTCAGGCTGACGGAGAGGGCGAGGCTCCTGCTGCTGCGCCTGCTTCCACTTCCATATCGTCGATTGTCGTGCCCGACTCAGTGAGTGTTCACATCCCGGTGGCCACGACCACCTCTTTCATGGTGATGTGCAGCGATGCTTACTAGGATTCGTCTTCATGTTAAGCCGCCACAACCCCCACGGCCGGTCAGCACATATGTTGACCCAGCGGACCGCGTTGCGGCGGCCTCTAACAAGGCCCAGGCTGACTCCATCAAGACGTGGTCCGTTTCCGAAGTCGATGCAAAGGGCAAGAAGAAGAAGGGCACGCTTGGGATTGGGAACGGCGCCATGTTCTTCGCCAGCGAGTCGGATAAGAACCCCGTGCGCAAGTGGCAAACCTCGGATATCCAATCTGTCAAGCTTGAGAAGTCCAAGCACGTTCACATCGACGTTGGAGGCCCGGATGCTGCGAACCTTCACTACCATGCAGGCTCGAAGGACACCGCAGAGGAGATTATGGCGAAGCTTGAGTCCTCTCGTGCGATCGCCAACGGCGGCGTCCCAGCTACGAACGGCACTGCATCCACTCCGCCTGCGGAGGAGCCACCCATTGAACGCCCGCGCAGCAGCGCTCAGAAGTCGGTCCACTTTGCGCAGGATGAGCCAGAAGAGATTCCCGCTGAGCCGTACGAGGAAGAGGAGGAAGAAGAGCCACCCCACGCTGTGCCTGAAGATCATGGCGCAGTGAGCGATGGTCTCGGAGCAGTCGCCTTATACGACTTCACTGCTGACGGGGAGGATGAACTGAGCGTGTACGAGGGAGAAGGGCTTGTGGTTTTGGAGCGAGACAGCGAGGAGTGGTGGAAGGTCAGGAACGCCCGAGGCGAAGAGGGTGTCGTACCTGCGAGTTATGTTGAGGTGAGTTCTTCCGTAGATTCCATCGTCCCCGTCCCTCAAGCGCCCGAATAGCTTGTCGGAGGCGAAGCCGTTGTCCCACCAGCTCCCTCGCAAGCATCCGAGGAGGCTGCCGCTGCAGCTGCCGCCCAGAAGGCCGCTCAAGAAGCTGCTGAACGCGAAGAGGAGGAGCGCCGATCTGCGGCGGAGCGCGAACATGCTGAGAAGGAGCGAAAGAAACATGAAGCGGAACAGCGAGCGAAGGCTGCTGCAGCCGCGGCGGAGGCAGACAGGAAGCGTCGTGAGCGCGAGCGCGAGAAGCAGAAGGAGAAGGAGCGCGCGATTGCGGAGGAGGAAGCACGCCGGAAGAAGTTGGTAGAACGCAAAAGTGAAGAGAAGAGTAGGTCGTCAAGCGACAACAAACGTGAGTTGTCTCCCTGTAAAATCTTGTTCGGTGCACCTGATGGAGCGACGAACGCAGGTGGACCTCCGCCCGAGACTCTGCGCGAATGGCGCGACCGGACGGGCCAGTTTCGTGTGGACGCTGCATTCCTCGGTTTCGCCAACGGGAAGCTCAGGTTACATAAGGTCAACGGCGTCGTCATCGAGGTCCCAGCCGAGAAGATGTCGGAGGAGGACCTGCGATATGTACAGAAGCTTACGGGCAAGCACAAGAACGGATCTTCGTCGCGTCGCAGGTCGGACGACGACGACAATGAGCCGCTTGAGTTGCGCAGGAAGTCCATGATCGAGGCCAAGGCCGCCAGTCCTCCGAAGGCACCTCCGCAGCCGAAGCCGAAGGGTCCCACTATTGATTGGTTTGAGTTCTTCCTGAACGCCGGCTGCGATATCGACGATTGCACGCGGTACGCGTCCTCGTTCGAGCGAGACAAGATTGACGAGGCTGTCCTGCCGGATATTACGGAGGAGACCATGCGCCGGCTCGGCTTGCGTGAAGGCGATATCATTCGCGTCAAGAAGGCCATCGAGCAGCGCAAGCCGAAGTCCAGCAATAGGGAGGAACAGTTGCGCAAGGACGAGGAGCTTGCGCGACAGCTTCAGGCCGAGGAGTCCAACTTGAAGTCAAGAAGCCCAGCGCCGAACCTTTTCGCAGGATCTAACGGCGAGTTGAAGAATATGCGTCGTGGTCGCCCACAGACCAACAAGAGCGTGCCCAATAGCGTGGATCTGCAGTCTATCTCCACCGCCTCTGACCAGATCAAGCGTACTGGGTCTCCTATGGTTGTGAGTCCCGAAGGCATTCAGCAATCAACCTCAAGCCCGGCGCAGCTCCCACCCAAGACGACGCCCAGCGGGTTTGACGACGATGCATGGACGAACCGGCCAAGCTCGACAAAACCTGTTGCTCCTACTCCTCCTGCCCGCGCCCCATCTGCTCCGCCTGCACCCCCTGCACCTCCCGCCCCGGCTGCACCCACCGCGCCCACGGTCGCTGTCAGCCCTCCTCCCGCTCGCGCCGCTTCCGTTGCTTCTGGAGCTCCTGCTCAGCAGTCGGAACCCGCAAAGTCGGCTGACAACGACATTTTCGACCAGCTCGCGCGCATCGCTAGCATGCGTGTCAACAGCCCGGCAGCTCCGCAACTTGCATCCGCCGTTTCTGCCCCCGCCGCTCCTCAGCGTGCGCCGTCAGCATCGATATCGCCTCCAATCGCGGCTCCCATCGGATATGCGACTGGTATGGGCATGGGTTCGTCCCCCGTACCAATTGGCCAGGCATTGCAAGCACAGCAGACGGGTATGTTCTCTGCGCCTTCGCCAGGGCCGCGTGGGCCGTTTGCGCCTGTTCCTGCAAACCAGGCGTTGCTGCAGCCTCTGGTCCCGACCACAACTGGGTTCTCCGGCTTCGTTCCTACGCGTCCGAGCGCGTCTCCGTCTCCCTTCTCTTCGCAACCTCCGCAGCAGCCCTCACTGCTTCCGCAACAGACCGGCTTCGTGGGTGGGGCACCGTCCATGCTGTCGCAACCCACCGGTTTCCAGCCCCAGGGAATCATGTCTCAGCCGACAGGGATGCCCAGTGGCAACTTTGGCAACTATGGCGGAGGCATGCAATCGGTACCTTCATTCCAACCTACACCTAGTTTCACCCCGGTCCAAACCAGTGAGTTTACCCTCGTACAATGCGGAACGTCGTCCTAACATCGCTACGCAGATCCGACCGGATTCAACCCTATACAGAGCAGTGAGTGGCCTCGCTTGACCAATACACAAACGGGATTAAACGTTTCGATAGACCCGACAGGATTCAACCCTGGTTACGGGCAGTCTCCGTTCGGTGGAAACGGCTACAATGCGACTTCACTACCACCAGTACCCCCTGTTCCTTCACAGGCTTCCGTCAACACGAATCCAGCCAACATCTTCGCTCAGATGAAGAGCGGGACGTTTGCTCAGGACGATGCTGGTCCCCAAGGAGCGGACAAATACGACGCACTGCGGCCTAATCGTAAGTCGCCGCCTAGTATGCTGGGCAACGTACCAAACCTTATTCTTTCTCCGCAGCGACTCCCTTGACCGTCCAGTCTACCGGGTGGGGAGGGTACGGCGGCGGCATGAACGGCTTCCAGGGAGGCTATGGCTACCAGTGAGACTATCGATATCTAAGGACCGATGCTAGCATTGCTACTACTACACTATGATGGAGATCTACGTATTTTCGTCTCTCCCTAGGTTTCGCAGTTCCAGGATGGAGATCTTGGACCTCTGGTAAATATTGATACGGATACCCGTTATACACTGCAGCCTCCCAGGCGATGTACTACGAGATCATGGACTCCCCGACCGCGGCACTCTCCTTCACGTTTCCATCCTTGTCTACTTTAATCGCAGTCTCTCCTTCGATCATCTTGTTTAGATCCAGATTCCGGGTCGGCCAGAGTGTGCAAAACACAGGATCCTCTTCGCATGTGGGGAAGCAGTCGCAGTTTGCGTCAAGTACTGTACCACTGTCGAAGCTTTTGCTATTGCTCGAACGATGGTCATGAACACATCGATATGCACGAATGCTGCAAGGGAGGCGTATACAATGCTGTGTGGTGCAATTTGAAAGCCCTCGGGCCTCAACAAACAGCAAACACATCATTCGAAGACGACCTGCCAAGTGATATCACTGCTAACATTCCCTCTTGCATTGTTCTTGCATGACACGCAGACAAAAGTTGAAGAACAAATTCAAAGTCGTCAGCGCGAGGGCGGTGGTGGTCGGGAGCGAAGCGAGCGTTGAGTCGAGATGAGTGATCGCCGGAAGAGGTAAGCGGCAGAAAACCTGCTCTCCGTCCGCTACCACCACCTCCTCGGGCTTGTACTGTACTAGACGACCTCTCTGCCTGCTGATCTTCTTGATTTCTCTCTGTTTTGATCTGCAAGTGTAGCCATGAGCAAACTCAACCCAAACGCCTTCAACTTCGTCCCGGGCCAGGGATTCCGCGTGCCTCAGCAGCAGCAGCCCACACAACCTCTCCCGCCCCCCATAGAACGGCCTCCGCAGGCTGAGGCACCCGCGCCTGCTCCTACCATTTCTCTCAATATCGGTGGATCGAAGCCTGCTCCTCTCCCTGCATCCACAGCACCGTCACCGCCTGCTACTATCTCCCTGAACATCGGCGGTTCCAAACCCGCTCCCTCCCCTGCTCCCGCTCCCAGCGCTCCCGCCCCTTCGAAAGCTGCTCCAAAGGCAGATGCGCCCCCTGCCGCGGAGCCTGCAAAACCTGCTGCTGCCGTCTCCTTAGCCCCTTCTGCTTCATCGAAGCCTTCACACTTGAGCGTGCAAAGACAGATGCTGCTGCAGTCGCGCAAGATGTTCAGAACGCTGTAGATGAGGAGGTACTAAAAGATCTGTACGGACACGGTATGTATTCGCGCGATGCATTCCGCGACAGAGAACTGAACGGATCTCTTGCCGATCAGCCAAGGAGCATCTTAACATCGTGTTCATCGGTCACGTCGATGCCGGCAAGAGTACGATGGGTGGAAATCTGCTGTACCTCTGCGGTATGGTCGACAAGCGGACCATGGAGAAGTACGAGCGCGAGGCCAAGGAGGCCGGCCGAGACTCGTGGTACCTCTCATGGGCACTCGATTCGACTCCTCAGGAGCGCGCGAAGGGCAAGACTGTCGAAGTCGGCCGCGCGTACTTCGAGACAGACTCGCGGCGGTACACGATCCTCGATGCGCCCGGCCACAAGACGTTCGTGCCCTCGATGATTTCCGGTGCCGCACAGGCGGACGTCGCGATTCTTGTCATCTCCGCCCGCAAAGGTGAATTTGAGACCGGATTCGAGAAGGGTGGGCAGACGCGCGAGCACATCATGTTGGTCAAGACGGCGGGTGTGCAGAAGTCATCTGTGTCATCAATAAGATGGACGATTCGACCGTGAATTGGCAGAAGTCCCGGTACGACGAGATCAAGGACAAGCTCACGCCGTTCATCAAGGCAGCCGGGTTCAACATCAAGACAGATGTCACCTTCATTCCCGTCTCCGCTTACACCGGTGCCAACCTGAAGGATAGGATAGCCAAGGACGTCGCACCTTGGTGGGAGTGAGTGTCTTGCACGCGAAAACCCCGCTATCATGACTGACGTACTCGTACTCGTTTTGTAGTGGTCCCTCGCTGCTAGAGCACCTCGACAAGATGCCCATGGTCGACCGCAAGAGGACTGGCCCGCTCATGATGCCCGTATCGGAGAAGTACAAGGACATGGGCACGGTCGTCGTTGGCAAGGTCGAGTCCGGGCACATGCGCAAGGGCGACACGCTCCTGCTCATGCCGAACAAGAACCTGGTCGAGGTCTCTGCGATCTACAACGAGATGGAGGAAGAAGTCACGTCTGCCCTGTGCGGCGACAACGTCCGCATCCGCCTGCGTGGTGTCGACGATGAGGACATTAGTCCTGGCTTCGTGCTCACGAGTCCCTCGAACCCCATCCACGCTGTGCGCCAGTTCGAGGCGCAGCTTGCTATCCTCGATCACAAGAACATCATCTGCGCGGGTTACTCGGCGGTCATGCACTGCCATACGCTCTCGGAGGAGGTCACTCTCGTTGTGCGTATCTTCCGTGCTGGCTCTCTGCATATGTGATAACTGACGAATGTCGATGTTGTAGGCGCTCCTGCACTACTTCGACAAGGCTACTGGCCGCAAGTCGAGGAAGCCTCCACAATTCGCCAAAAGGGGTCAGAAGATCGTTGCCCTCATCGAAACCGCGGAGCCAGTCTGTGTCGAGCGCTTCACAGACTACCCGCAGCTCGGTCGCTTCACGCTCCGAGACGAGGGCAAGACTGTAGCTATCGGCAAGGTGCGTCTACCCGTTTCTAACGACGCTTGACGTATACTGATGCAAGGTCGTGTTCGCAGGTCACCAAGCTCATCGAGAGCGGGATCGACGAGGCAGCGGAGGGCGTTGCGAACCTCTCCGTCGCGGCCTAAGACAAAACACGCACACCTGTAGCAGAAGTCTATGGTACTCAGATTGTAACGATAACTGTAACGCTCGCTGACCTTGCGACCACAACAAAGATGTAGCATGATTGTATACTCATCTCACGTTGCCGACCTACCAAGCACGGGTTCATCGATCATCCCCATCCAAAAAGCCATGGCGTGACTTTGCTGACTCCGAGATACGAACGAGGTTTCTGAGTGACTTCCAGGCCCCTTGTTCTGCAGGTTCTCACTATACTGAGTCCCAAGACTGGGGGTGAATGTACGCATTTTCTATATGGTGTTCCATAGACGCTCGTTGCACTGTAGCGCCCTGTAAGGTCGCGCTGGCCGTTACCGCAGCTACTCTGCAGCCTTTAGACTTCTTTCACGTCCAGTTCACACCATGATCGGGTGGCTTGACCGGTCCAGCCAAGCTTTGTATTGTCAGCCAGGCATGCTGAAACCTCGTTGCCGCTTCTGCTTCTTTTCTAATCACGCGAGACTTTAACGCGTTCTGGGTTTCTCTGCCATGCTGCGGTAAGAACTCTGTGTACAGCGAGTACTTAACTCTGCGAGCCTACATGTTTGTTCTCGCCTCTCTAGTCTATGTTTGTTGCTTGTTCTTACAACCATGGCTAGTCTCGACAGATATTTGTACGGCTACACCGGCATATCTGGTGCTGGAACTCAAGGTACGCCTCGAGTTCGCCCTCGTCTACGCATCTCAGCACAGCGTACCAACGACCATATTCCTCGAAACTGTAGCGCATCCGGGCATTCCACCCGATAAAGTGCAAGGCGCGCCGCCCAACAAGGCGCAGGACCAGAAGCCCCTCCCGCCAAGTGACCATACCCAGTCCGGGTCCGATACCACACCCATTTCTCCCCCTGCTCCGGCGGAGCATGTCGCTCTCGCGGACGAGGGCCCTGGCAGAGACGACCATCAGGCCGGGTCGCCGCCACTACTCCTGCCCAACGACCTCGTTGAAGCGATCCCCGGTTTGTATAGGGTCTTGGATCTGATACGTGAGCGAGGAAGTAATGGGCTGGGCAAGTGATATGCTCCTTCGCTGGCGAAACAGTATGATTAACAACATATCCGGCACGTAGTCGACAAGGTTATCATCGAACAAGACGCCCTGGGCCGTTTGATCAATGACCTGCGCCCGAATGCCTACACGTCCATGACCAAAGTCGACTTCCGCGCGCTCGACTCCGTCCACGTCAAACCTCTGGGCTTGTACGGGAGCAAGTCTTCCATCGTCGAGTTCCTCCGCAAGAAGTGCGGCCTGGACGAACAGCTGTGCGTTCTCCTACCGTTGCTTTCGTGTCTGTGCGCTCACATACTGTGTTCAACAGTACTGCTGCCTTGCTGCTGCCGAGTGACGACGTTGGTACTGCTGCGCGTGCTTCCCTGCGCTCAGGACTATACATCCTGAAGCTTGGGGACGGAGATCCCATGTATGTCATATATTGGCCGGAAGACAATACGTGGGAGGACAATTGTGCCCAATCGACCCACACCAGCCGAGTCGCCTTCATGAGGTGAGCGAATCGACTCTGGCTTCCCGTCTACTACATATGTACTGAATCTAATACCAGGTACCTGACGAAGCTTTGCGACCAGGTGGCGTGTCTGATGTCTGCCGACCACGCTAACACCATTGTATGGCGTCAGCCTGATGAAACTGCAGACGACGACGATCTTGAGGTTGACGAGAGCGACAGAATGTTCACCTTTGAGGTGCTGAAGACGAAGGAGCAAGAGGAGAATGTCTCGGCGAAAATGGGCTTCGAGGCAAGAGAAGTTATCTGCGCTCATCGATTGTGATTCAACCTAACAGCAAGCTGTCTTTAGGTTCACATCCCGCCGATCGCTCATGACGTTCCCACGAATGCAGACATTGACATCCTACCACCAAGGCTGACGCGAGGAGAGACGCAGCAAGGCGTGGTCACCGCCGTGCACGTCCCCGGGAAAGAAGTGCTGATTCCCAGTGACAAGACCTGGGAAGAGACGGCGCTGAAGAATCTCGTGTAAGCGTCTCTGTTATCCGGAGTTCTGCACTGTTCTAACGGTCGAACCCAGGCGTGGTCCGCTGCAGCTTAATCCCGCAATCTCTGCGGATTCCCTCGAACTGTTGCTACGTCTTGGGATGCGGGAACGCTCGCCGGATGCCGTCAAGCAATACAGGTCCAGGCTCGTAGAAGTGGACGGCATCTTCAAGACACGACTGCAAGAGAGAAATCGTGAGGTCTCTGCTCGAATCGAGGGCGAGGCGGCTGGCCTCAGCTCCAGCATCGCTCGGTATCTGATGCGTGAGCTGGTGAAGAAATATCCGTGAGTGGTTTCACTCAGGTCGCGTGCCCAGGATGCTCACAGAGGATGCCGCTAGTGTGCTACGCCGGGACGATGCTCTTACGCCGCACGACAACAATGTGCAGGGTGCATCCGCTGCTGAGGGAGACGGTGAGTTTCCCGTTTTGGCCCGTGCACGGATTGCTCATGAATAGCGGCAGGGCGACTGGGGGAAATTGCCCTCTTATACCGCCCCATTCGGGATGTCTTGCACGCTACGCTGGAAGATGAGATGCTCAACTCCGTGCCCTCAACTGTCTTCAGAGAACGGAAGGCTCGGATCCTCGCTCTCGATTCATCTCCAGGGAACACCCCGATCTTACCGATCAGCAGAGAGAAGAGCTACTAACACGATTGCTGACGAGCAACAGTGGTGCCATCGACGTACCTACCGATGGATTGTCGCGACCGGCTCGGAGATGGCGCAATCTGTGGGGGATGCTGTCTGACGCCACGACGTCGTCTTCCGTTTCAAGCACTCGGACTCTTCATCTTCACGGGGACACACTCGAGATGGATGATAGGATGTTCCTGTCTTGCATCGGTGACTTCGCGGAACGTTCGCCCTCGCTAGCTGGCGACGTCAACAAAGTCGTCGAGCTCACAAATGAGCATCTTTCGAACGTTGTCTTGGCAAAGGCGAAAGAGCTGTCCATCAAGTTTCAGCGATTACAACACCAGACATGTCATGCCCAGGTCAGACAAGAGGTGGATGCCGAGAAGACAAGGGCGTTGAATGAAGCGAGGATGGACTTGGTACAAGGGCTCATGAGACACACGGACGACACTGCAGCTGGGTGAGGAAACTGATGTTCGTTGCTTCGTTCACTGACGGTGCATCTCAGTGCGCGATCGACGGCGGTAGTTGAGATCTTGGATGTCTCAGAGGTTCAGCAACGTGGGTGGTCCTTGCCAATACCGTGATGTCACTGTAACTCACATCCGAGTAGCATCATCTCGATTCGGCGGCGTCCGCATGTACAAGGTGAAGTCGTCTGAGGCCCGATACAGCCCTCCTGAGGATCGATACACCATATACCCCCTCGAGCTTGCTGAGAGGGACATCCACCTCATGCGAGAGGGCGTCTCAGACCACGTACCGAGCCCGATCGTCCGTACGCACTCGGCCTCGGCGTTCAGCCTTCCTGGAAACTGTGAAGTCGTGTGAGTCGTTAGACTTATGGGCCATGGCGTGTGTTGATGAATCATAATCTCCTCCACTCGCTATCATTAGCTATATACACCTTCTACCGGATAGCAGGTGTTTGCTCGTTGTCCGCAGTGGACCTGGAGACTGCTTGATTTACGCGCCGCCCGTATCCGCGATTGATCATGCAATCCGCAAGAAGGCCGTGAAGAAACTCAGCCGTGACAAGCTCGGCGATCACTTCCTGCTCGCATACGATGAAACTAAGCGCGTCCTCGCCCTCTGTATTATGGTCGCCGTACGTTGCCCGCCAATACTCATGCAAAGCAAAGCTGATACACTTTTCGTATGCAGGAAGAGCCACTCATACACCTGCACACCTTCGCTTTCGATCAAAAGTACACGTCTCTGCAGGGGAGAGGAAGCCATGTGAATCTCAGCACATGGTACGACAGTCCTGTAACGATCAAGCACATGGAGTTTGTGAGCGGAATGGAGGAGTTGCTCTTCGTGGACGACCTGTCCCGGGCGCGCATATTCTCGCTCGTCTCGCAGCAATTCCGGTGCGTCCCGACTTATCCATTCACTCAGTGTCGCCGCATGCTCACACCGCCGCTTATTCGGACGCAGGCCTGCTAGACTTCAGCTGTCAAGGGACGTTCTGGCCGTGTATCCTTCACCAGAAGGATCGTGCTTTTTCGTGACCGAGAGGTCTACGGATGACGGCGAGACGTTCACATTCCGCGCCTACCACTGGTCCAGCTTCGGCTCGTCCGAGGGTATCAAGATTGACACTCCCTCCTCCTTCAACCACGGCCTCTGTCACGTTGTGACATCTTTCTTCGCATCTTCGAATGTGCATCTAATGGGTCTCGATATGGTCGAGAACTTACTCCGCTCTATCTCTCTACCATCACGCGCAAGGACACAGAGTTCAGCTTCAGGGAGGAAGGCAACAGACTGGACAGGCGCTCCGGAGTACAGGCTGAAGTTCACAATAGCCTCGTCGACTGTCACGCAGAGCTTTGGACACGGTTCCCTGTTGTGCCGGCGGTCCGACGAGCAACAACCACCTCTTCCTCCACGCTCCGACGGCCTCGCTGTCTGACCCTTGTGTCGGATGAAAGTCGCCTTTCCTTCGCCATCACTTCGCTGCGCTTATTCAGGCCTTCGAACGTACTACACGAAGCCCGTTGGCGACGAATTGAAGAACATATCCACCACGTCGA